>JAMQGT020002063.1:0-62870 GCA_024447675.2 Pterophyllum scalare
CAATGCGGAGTGGCATGGAGTCCATCAGTCTGTGGCACTGTTCAGGTGTTATGAGAGCCCAGGTTGCTCTGATAGTGGCCTTCAGCTCTTCTGAAATGTTGGGTCTGGTGTATCACATCTTCCTCTTCACAATAGCCCATAGATTTTCTATGGGGTTAAGGTCAGGCGAGTTTGCTGGCCAATTAAGTATAGGGATACCATGGTCCTTAAAGCAGGTACTGGTAGCTTTGGCACTGTGTCCAGGTGCAAAGTCCTGTTGGAAAATGAAATCTGCATCTCCATAAAGTTGGTCAGCAGCAGGAAGCATGAAGTGCTCTAAAACTTCCTGGTAGACCACTGCGTTGACCTTGGACCTCAGAAAACACAGTGGACCAACACCAGCAGATGACATGGCACCTCAAACCATCACTGACTGTGGAAACTTTACACTGGACCTCAAGCAGCGTGGATTCTGTGCCTCTCCTCTCTTCCTCCAGACTCTGGGACCTTGATTTCCAAAGGAAATGCAAAATTGACTTTGATCAGAGAACATAACTTTGGAGCACTCAGCAGCAGTCCAGTCCTTTTTGTCTTTAGCCCAGGAGAGACGCTTCTGACACCATCTCTTGTTCAAGAGTGGTTTGACACGAGGACTGCGACAGCTGAAACCCATGTCTTGCATACGTCTGTGCGTGGTGGTTCTTGAAGCACTGACTCCAGCTCCAGTCCACTCTTTGTGAATCTCCCCCACATTTTTGAATGGGTTTTGTTTCACAGTCCTCTCCAGGGTGCAGTTATCCCTATTGCTTGTACACTTTTTTCTACCACATCTTTTCCTTCCCTTCGCCTCTCTATTAATGTGCTTGGACACAGAGCTCTGTGAACAGCCAGCCTCCTTATCAATGACCTTTTGTGTCTTGCCCTCCTCGTGCAAGGTGTCAGTGGTCGTCTTTTGGACAACTGTCAGGTCAGCAGTCTTCCCCATGATTGTGTAGCCTACAGAACTAGACTGAGACCCTTGAAAGGCCTTTGAGGTGTTTTGAGTTAATTAGCTGATTAGAGTGTGGCACCAGGTGTCTTCAATATTGAACCTTTTCACAATATTCTAATTTTCTGAGATACTGAATTTGGGGTTTTCATTAGTTGTCAGTTATAATCATCAAAATTAAAAGAAATGAAAATTTGAAATATATCAGTCTGTGTGTAATGAACGAATATAATATACAAGTTTCACTTTCTGAATGGAATTACTGAAATAAATCAACTCTTTCATGATATTCTAATTTTATGACCAGCACCTGTAGGTTCCATTTTTAAGCTTGAATGATTCACAGGTCAGTGTTAAGTGACTTAACAAACAAAAGGCATTCCTCTGAAAATGGTCAGGTACAAGGACTGGACTGAAAATGAGTGAAAAACCAGCCAGTATCCAAAGAAAAAAAATTGAAAAATCTTCAGAAAGCCTAGACAACTATTGCTTGAGACCACGTTTAAAAATTACAAGAAAGTCTGGCTCCTCGGAAGCAAGTATAAAAAAGCAAGAGGTGGCCCAAGGTTTTTACACAGTGCTGTACTTAAATTAATGACAAAGTCTGACTGATATTTAATCATCAAGGCCAGTGATTACTATTGCAGGCTCCATAATAACAAACATCTAATTATTATTATTTTGCTACCCATTGCTTTGGCATGCACTACATTATTTTTTGTGCTTTTATGTGATATGGATGAAGATATTTTTCAAAACAAAAGTAAAAAACTCTCCATATTAAAAAAATACTTATGTAAAGCATATAGCACCACCATCCTTTTGACCCTCCCCCTCTAGCCAATCCTTATGTAATTTACCTAATGAAGCCTGTTTCATTTCAGCTGTCTTTTGCTGCTTTCCTTTGCTCCCTGTTTCACCATGCATGTGAATACAATACATGGTGGAACAGAGAGCAGAGGAGAGAAGAACAGAAGTACAGACTGCCATTACAATGGGGAGCTTAAAATCAGTTGCTAAATCAATTGCCACAACTACCAATTTTAAAGTAAATACAATGACACACTAAAAGTGAAAGCTGCTGAACACCCTATAAAAACCAATTAAAATCTCTGTATGTGTTTATAGTACCTGTTACTTATTGCCTGTGTGTTAATTTTATCTGTCCTGACCACAGGAGAGCACCACCAGGAAAATGTAGTGTCAAACCATCACCTGTTAAGATAAAGGGAAAACTAATTCATTTCCACCCAAAAGAAGGTAAACAAAGTCTTAAAGTAGTGTTTCTTTCTTTAACTTCCTCATTACCTTCTTTTCAACTGTAGCTTTATCAAAGTGCCTTCCAATTTTATTTTTCTGTTTTTGTTCTTCTTTATTCCTCATTATTTGTAAGATGTAGTTATACAGTATGTCCATGCAGTATATTTTGATGACAAGAAGAATTATTTCAAGCTCTGGGGTGTTTCCCTTACATATTGTCTTGTTCTTACTGAATATATGGTTGGGGAGTTCTACAACAGTAAACTAACTTTCAGCCTTATCAATGACAGTTTCAGGTAGTGATTCTTTCTAGAAATTGGTCAGTTGTGTTGCCAGTAATGAATAAGCAAACAAAACATGATGTTATATACATGTGGTTTCTTTTGGCTTCTCTTGATGACTGATTGATCACTTTAATGGGAGGATCATCAAATTGTAAATTGTAAACTATAGGTGTTGGGTTTTTGGCACTACATAAATGTCTTTATTTCGTTCTTTTCTTATTTACAGAGTTTGTAATCAACAAGAAACCAACCACTACAGCTGTTCCTACGACGACGACCACTACAAAGCCTACAACAACTAAAAAGAAGACAAGAATAATAATAAAAAAACCTCCCATGCCAACGAGAAAAACACCAAAGCCACCGCCAACGGCAGCAACAACAAGAAAAACAACAAGAAAGACAGCATTACCAGCAACAACACCAGTTATTAAAACAACAACAAAAGCAGCCTCAACCACAACAGTAAAGCCAAGAACTGTCCAGATGGCAGCAACAACTCCTGCCGCTACTTCATCCACTGGTAGGCCTGCTGGTGTAACCGTTTATCAAGCTAGCCCCACTGATTACCCAACTTCTAGCGAAACTATTAACCCAACCACTAACTTGACTGTTAGAACTAATGATAAATCCACAAAACTGGTTCATACCTTGTCACGAGGAGAAGCCAGTAGCACCAAAACTGGTGCTTTCTTCTTCTGCCCTCTGATTTTGTTTTACATTCTCGCACCTTAATTGCTAAATTATTGTTCGCTGTTTTCTAAGTAAAATTATTTGCAATTTAGGATTAAGTGCTAATTAGCCTGGCTTTGCTAGAATAAGGTAGCTATAAAAACTATGCAGGCTATGATCAGCTCTGTCTCCGAAAAGTCACATTGCTTTAAAATTTAATTGTATTTTTATTATGTTTTCTTTAAGTTCTTTTTTCTTCAACAAAATATTTCACAATTGAGTTTTTTTTTTTTGGCCTTTCAAATGATTTTCACTTGCCAATATATGATTGGTTGTCTGAACTGACAGTAGCAATGCAAGGACAACAACAGCACCAATTTATTTGTGATGAACTGAAACATATTTGTGAAGCATCACAAACAAACAAAATCATAATCCAGATGAAGATAGGCTGAAAAATAATATTAGCCTGAGCATAATTTTTAAAAGGCAGGGCTTAAATTATGAATATTTAAATAGAAATAAAGCAAATGTATGTGAAATTATTTAAACAGTGTGATAAATATGCCCCCATTTTTCCGACTTTGACAATACTGTAGCGCAATTGGTTAAAAAAGGTCTGGTTAAAAAAAACTTTCCTTAAATCAATATTCACTGGAATAAGTAGCTTTTGAATTTATTTATGTGTCTGATCAGTCTGCAAAGTCTGTGCTCTTGAGGAGAAAAAATTATGGTGAATGGAAAATAATTGACATAACAGTTGGATTATTAAATTAAATGCTAGGAAATTGTAGGAAATTTCTTTTGAATTATAAGAGTTTACTGTCTCACCTTCATGGCTAGGTTTTAATTCTAAGTTTGCCTACTCAGACTAAATTTGGGATAAGCCATTTGCATTTGCACAAGTGTTTGTCAAACTCAGGTATAGCAGAATTAACTGAATTGACTTTTAATCCTAAATTAAGACCTGCTAACATGCTGTTCTTTGGCTGGTTCAAGGAGCTTAAGCAGGATAAATGGTACCTACTTATGCGTCAAGTTTTTTCTTCACTGCTTTAATTTAAATTGGGTGTTTTCAAATAATTTATTATGAATAAATATTTCTGCATCAGTTTCAGTTTGGACATTCATCCTTGTGTGTCTGTGTCTATGTCCTTCCTTTGTGATACATATATATATATATATATATATATATATATATATATATATATATATATATATATATATATATATATATATATATATATTTTATATTTTTTTTTTTTTTGCCTTAGTGTACTAAGGCAGTTGTTTTAACATTTTGGGAAATTTGTTCTTTTTCTTGAAAAAAGTAAGATGATGAGATTAATGCTGTTTGTCTACTCAATAAATACATCAGCTTGCAGCAAGTTAGCTGAGTTTAGAAAATAGACTGCCAAAAGATACCACAATATTGCTTCCAGTACTGCTAAATCTCACCTTTTAACATTATATCTAATTTCTTTACGTACATATATACAAGAGTAAAACAAAATACTAGTGTTTTTCTATGTATACCATATAACCATTTCTTGTCTGAATACAGAAATGACAAATGTGTTTACACTTTATTTAAATGTTATGGAGCAGATATTGTTTTGCATAGCTAACTGGCTTGCTAACTTTGCACATAACCCTATTCAAACTACATGTAATCAAATAAAGAGGGTGATTCTGTCTCTCCATCAGGTTATCGCACAACCTCCATGACTGCAGACTCATCTAGGATTGCAAAAACCACAATCATCACCACACCTTCAACAGGGAGACACGGGAGACCCCTTCAGTACCCCTCTAGCACCACTTCACAGTATTTAAAACCACAACCCCTTACTACTCTATCCACAAAATTGCTGAAAAGACCCCATGTGACTTTGGTCTCTACACCCTATCTAAATTATCCAGACCACAGGATGACCACAACATGGCCACCATACTCCAGCCAGACGCCCTCTGTATCATCCTACAGGCCCCAGAGACCACTAATCAACACTACACTGCTTAAAACACAGGAAGAGGAGCTGTGGCTTGGAGAGAAGCTGGAAAGTGCTGGAGAGGGCAACCAAGTATATAAGAGGCCTAGAGGACGGGGTAGAGGTCGTGGTAACAAGGGAGGGAGAGGAGGGAGGAGGCTGCGGGCTGGCTCAGTGCGACTTGTAAGTGTCGATGGTTTGTCAGATCGAGGCAGAGTGGAGATTTTCATCCGTGGCCAGTGGGGTACAGTGTGCGATGACCTTTTCACCAGCAAGGCAGGTACCGTCGTGTGTCGTCAGCTTGGCTTCTCAACTGCTCTGGCAGTGATGAAGAGGGCTACCCTGGGGGAGGCAGACAGCAGTGTTAGGATACTGTTGGATGATGTGGAGTGTGAGGGTGGGGAGAGCTCACTGCTAGAGTGCAAGAGGTCCAGGGTTGGGAAACACAACTGCTCACATGCTGAAGATGTAGGGGTGATCTGTGGTTAGCAAAGAGCGGTTAAAAGTACCGTAAAATAAAAACATTGGAAGAACTGGAAAGACATATGGTACTATCACACACAGGCAGTGAATGTATAAAAGATTATTAGATTCCACACAATTTTAAGGATAATTTTTGGTGTGATAATTTTTTAAAAATAATTTTTAACATTTTGCTTTTGCATTTGTGTATCTTAAAAAAATGTTCTATTCATTCAAAGAAGTGTGAAGAAAGATGAAGGGGCTTCATCAATCTTTCACAGGCTTTGTATGATCTAAATGCAAGCATCTTCCCCTAAACTCGCTCAGTCCACAGTTGTAAAGATAATAATCATCCACACATTTGAACAATGATGATTATAGTAAACAGCAATATAGTATCTAAACCATAATTACATAAATACAGTGGTTACCTCTCATGAAAGGGAATCTTTTTTTTTCTCCAACTGTCTCATTTTTAACCCCTTGTACAGTAAGTATGGTTCTTAGATAAAAATGGGAATAAAATACAATTTTTCTAATGAATTTCAGTACTCAGCAGTGATGATGGTTTCATAATGCCCATGATACAAATTATTATCAAGGCAAAAACTGCTTAAAGTGGACTGAATGAGTTTTGGAGGAGCCTTAATGACATTTTGAGGTAAATTGGAAAGGAAAAAAAAAAACAGATCCTGCTTAAACCGTCAGTTGTGAGAATCCATATTTTTTTAAATGTATAATTTTAGTTGATTTATTTTCTAAAGCGGATTTTAAATAATTTGCACGTTGATACATTTTGAATGTAGTTTTAAGATGAAAAAATATCTTTAACCAGGAAATGCTGGACATTCTGTGCAATGAATGAAATGTTTCCAGGTGTACAGAAAGAGATCTAAGGGCACAGGGGGCCTGTGATATAAATAAAGTTTGCTGCAAAATGATTTTCTTCTTAGTCTTATTTGCTGTCAGTGTATTTTAACAAGCAGTGGCTGATTCTTCTTCAGCAGCCCTTCTCAACACTTTGTTGTGTTAAATAATGGTGACTGATTGCGATTGCGTGCGTCTTTTGCCAGAGATTTTCAGAAGCATCATCTTTTTGCATAAATGTGAAATTTCTCAGAGAGATTACAGAGCATTAAAAGGAATTAAAAGTAATGTTTCTGATGAAGCTGCTGGAAAGCAGTACTCACTGACGTCCAGACATTTTATGGTCCGACTGAACAAACATCCGACATGCATATGATGCACGAATAATAAAGAATCCCATAATGTAAGTATTGTCTGTTTAACACATTGGTTTAGAGATGATACCTTAGAGGCAGTGAAAGAAATCACAACAGGATCTGAAACAGAATTTAGCTTTGGGGGTGAGGCGTTCCAGCTGTCCAGCCTTTTTATTTGCAGGGCTATCAGCGTTTAAACAGAAGGAAAAACTGATGAGTTGATGAGTTACACTCAGTGAGCTGGAAGGCACCACATGTCAACAGTGTCTTTACATTTCAAAAGTTATAATCAAATATGAAATTTAAAGTTTAGTTTGCTTTCCTTTTTTTGAATTCCTTCATTCTCACTCCACACATTTGTGTAATTTAATTAAAAAAAAAAAAAAGTAAATAGCTGCAGTCACAGCCATATGAAAGTCAGTAGAGTGTAAAACAGGCATTATTGCAAAAAGTATGATATTAACAAATGAACAGATGGCTGAATGGGCAGAGGGAAGCCATGTTTGGGCAAATTAAGGAGTAAATGAGTCTAGAATAAAACAAAAAAAAAAGAAATAATACACCATCTTGTGTTGCCTTGATCTCTATGGATGTAAGGTTCCTCTGAAGGTAAGATTACATCATTCTTCACCATCATAATATAAAATTGATCCCAAACAGACCCAGTTAGCCTCAGTGTTTATGTGCAATACTAAACTGACTTTATTGGCACATTTGCTGTTCTGGGTGAAAATTAGAAATAATCAGAGTGTAAATGAACTATGCATCCAAATATCAATATAATATTATATTTGAGTCAAATCTGGAAACACACACATTTTAGTAATCCTTTTTCAGAAATGTTCATAGGAACACAGCTTGCGCTGGTGTTGTCTCTTTATTAATAACCATATCTTAATCTTAATTTTAATTTACACTCACCAGACACTTTATTATGTACAGCTTGCTAATTCCAGGTTGGGTCTTAATTGTTCATGGCATCGATTCAACAAGCTTCTCAGAGATTTCAGTTCATAATGACGTGATAGCATTACACAGCTGCTGCACATTTGTCATCTGCGGATCCATGATGAGAATCTCCTGTTCAACCACACCCCAAAGGTGCTCTATTGGACTGAGATCTGGTGGCTGTGTAGGCCATTTGAGTACAGTGAACTCGTTGTTGTGTTCAAGAAACCAGTTTATGATTTGAGCTTTGACATTTCATGTTATCCTGCTGGAAGGAGGCATCAGAAGATGGTGCTGTGGTCATAAAGGGATGGACATGGTCAGCAGCAATACTCAGGTAGTCTGTTGTGTACTCTGTTGTGCTTAGTTGTTATTAAAGGCCACACAGTGTGGCAAGAAAATATCCTCAACATCATTACAACACCATCACCCTGGACCTTTAATAAAAGGCAGGTTGGATCCATGCGTTCATGTTATTTATGCCAAATTCTGACCTTACCATCCCAATGTTGCAGCAGAAATTGAGAGTTATCTGACCGAACAACAGTTTTTCAATCTTCCATTGTTTGAATTTGGTAAGTCTGCGTGAATTGTAGCCTGATTTTCCTGTTCTTATGTGATAGGAGTGGTACCTGGTGTAGTCTTTTGCTGCTGTAGCCCATCTACTTCATTTGATATGTTATGTATTCAGATGTTCTTCTTGGTTTTAACAAGTGGTTAGTTGAGTTTCTTTTGCTTTCCTATCAGCTCAAAGCAGTCTGGCCATTCACCTTTGACCTCTGACGTCAACAAGGCACCCAGAAAACTGCTACTCACTGGATATTTTCTCTTTTTCAGACCGTTCTTTGTAAACCCTAGAATTGGTTGTGTGGAAAAATTCCAGTAGATCAAGTTTCTGAAACACAAAACCAGCCCATCTGGAACCAACAACTATGCCCTGTTCAAAATCACTTGAATCAACTTTCTTTCCCATTCTGATAATCAGTTTAAAGTTCAGAAGGTCATCTTGGACAACCTCTGAGTTGCTGCCATGTGTTTGACTGACTAGATATTTGCATTAATGAGCAGCTGAATGGGTGTGTAAGTGGCCAGTGGATACAACCAGGTGTACATAAAATGTATTTAAAAACTAAAAATAACATAAAAATAGTATAAACAACTTTTCAATAATTTGGGGGGATTTTTTTAATATTCAGTTTAAGCCATTAACCAGAGCTTTATAATGTTTACTTGAGAAGTGTACTGCAGCAGATAACACTTGAATTTTAATTACAAAAAAACATGTTGTAATAAATGAAATGGAATTAGCTCTCTTTTGTTGATAAGAACAAATGACATCAAATTTACACAAAGCTGACTTTTGCTTCCAGACCACAGGGAGGCAGTAGTGTATTATTTTATACTCACAGACAACTGTGGAGGGAGCAGCACATAAAGTCATCAACATTCCCTCGTTATCTTTCTCATTAGCTTGCACTGTCACACAGATGCTAAAAAATAAATAAATTTGAGGCTGTTGCTTTTTTTTTCTCAGTAGAACACTTTTCAATCTAAATCAATCCATGGCCTAATAAACTCACTCAGTCATGCATGGCAGAGACAAACTCAAGTCATGAATTCCAAGAAACCATCAGAGGCCCTCATCGCACAGTGATGGCACATTAATTAATTTATCCATACAGCTAGTTCACCTTGTCTTCAGTCTGTGCTAGTTTCTCACATCATCACTCATATCTGTCCTCCAAAGACTGTCTGCATCCTGCCCTCTAGACCATGACAGCAGCACTTTGCAAGAATAAAGGTCTGTTTCTGCACCGATGCTGCTGTTGTAATAGATTATCTTATAAATAAAGATTGTGTAAAGACTCACAATGGCACTGAAATGCATGTTGTAGTGAACCAACTAAAAATGGCAATAGGATGATATTAATGGCAGAGACATTAATATCAGGATGCAGGCAAGCAGAGGTTGAGAGTGATTGTCTTCCTTGTTTTAGTGATTGTACCATTGCAGGCTTACAATTAAAATCCTTATAGGTCTCTCTTTCTCTCTCTCTCTCTCTGCCTTTAGGCTACTGGCCACATCTGCTTGCAATGTTCTATACCGTGTCGACTAAAGCCTCAGGGGAGACATTGTTTCAAACACAGGATTTTTGTCTTATTTACCCAAGCAAAGTGACAGAACACACTCTCGGCTATGGCCTCGGGAAGGAGTCTTAGATGCAAGACAGTCGTAACCATTCACACCAGAGCAGCTCCACTTAAGGAGAGCACCAAGCCGTGCTCAATACTACTTTGTTCATACTTCCAAGCACACATACATAGACTAGAGTGTTCCTGCGATCTCAGAGGTAACCCTCAGAGGCCAAAATGAGCCAGTAATGCACTGCACTGAGGCTTACGTTCATTATTATTTTACATTACATAAATCATCCACTAATTACAAGCGGAGCTGTGACTTAAACTGCACTGCAAGAAATGCTTTGTTACAGAGCACCCTGTAGCCCTAAATATCAACACAAGGGAGAGCTGCAGCCCTTGCACAGTTTTATCATTGCTTTGCTGCTGCTGCTGACCCAGATTTACAGGAGGAGGGAACCACATGTGCACCTGTGTGTAAAACTGGACATAGTGGTACAAATGGGCAGATATATACAGTAGATTGCATTTTTGAACATGCATTTGCATAATGTGTTTTCAGAGTTAAGATGACAGCAATTTCTCTGTTTTTCAAAAAACTTAAAAACGTCCTGTCGCCCTTTTACAAGCTTTCAGTGTGTACAGTCAAGGTGTGCGCATACAGGATCATCTCTGGATGACTTTGACTATACTGTAAAAAAGATAATCAAGATGGACACTGGATTAAAAGAGGGCAGAGAGAAGGAAAGAAGTAAATGATACAGAGTGATGATAATCTTTGCCAGCAGCCAATTTAACCATGACATTAATTATCTCTAATGGATCTATGTCTTATTAAGAGAATAGATATTGGATTAGACTGAAAAGTAATGGATAGGATGTCCTATCGATCTACAGTTAGTCACTCCAACAGAAAAAAAGAGGATGATGTAAATATCACTGCAGAGAAAAACCTCATAGACTAGTAAAGCAACAAAAGTTTTCTCTGTTTAATTAACTACTCTTTCTTAACATATATACACATAATATATGTTGTTATACACATATATGTTTTTTTACATTAAAAAAGACATAACATTAGGGAGGCAAAGCAGGAAAGGACTGAACTAGAAACACTGAATTAAGTAGCCTGAGGTTTCACAAGGGGGCTGTAAAGATACAGTACTAAGAAACATGCAAGCATGCACATAATGCATGCATGAGCACACACACACACACACACACACACACACACACACACACACACACACACACACACACACGCACACACACACATCCCCCGGTGTCTTTTGTTCCTAATTTAGCTCTCTTGCTCCCTCTCTCCAAATGTCTCTTTATTTCTGTCTTAATCACTCGTTGCCCGTCTCTTCTCCTTGTGCACTTTCTTTGAGTAGTACTTTTTCTAAAGGCAAGTTTGGGTTTGTAGGGTCAGTTTGGAAGGAGATGGAAAATCAAAGACAAATGAAAGAAACTGGAGCATCAGGGAAATGATGCAGCATACCTCTGAAATGAGCTAAAAGATTCCCATACCTGCCCGCGCGTGTGTGTATGTGTGTGTGTGTGTGTGTGTGTGTGTGTGTGTGTGAGAGAGAGAGAGAGAGCGAGAGAGCGAGAGAGAGAGAGAGAGAGAGACTACTGCTTGACATCGACTTATGAGTAGTTTTTCTTATTATGTATTTGTTGCCTCTGTCTGGTTGGTTTGGTATTTGATCTGAGCTGCCATATCTTTTCAAGTATTTAGTAGGATTAACCACCCTGTTTGCTCTGCTCCTCAGTGCATGAGGTTCCTTATCATTGCCTGGCGAATGGGGGCCAATGAACATGGCCTACTTTACATAATCTCAGCACAAACCACAGCATTGTCGACATCATTCCATCGCATTATCTGTGATAGGATATTTATATCTACTGCTTGAGTTTGAACATCACAGTGTACAAAAAAATAATAATAATCCACAAGTGTGTTACTTCCTTTTGCTTTTACTTTCAATAATTACATTGATTTTTGGGGGGGGGATTTAATCTGATCACAAAGTCAAAGTCAGCACCATATTGTAACCCAACTTTCAGACATGAGCATCTAAGCACTGATAAGCTGTTCCTGCTCATCTGTGTCCTGTAGACATCTAAATAATGTTTAAATCTATGGATATCTCCAAATAAATATGCAGAGTCTGTTGGCAAGGGAGCAGATCTTTAATTCTGCTGACCAATCACATTTAAGGTGTCTTTTATTTGCACCTGGTTAAACAGTCCATTGAAGAGGGATTGCAGGGATTTGCCAAAATCTAATTTTGAAACCATCATCCATCATCTGACAGAGATTCAGGTTTTTATGAGATTTGTGGTTATGGACAAGACTGAGGGATGGAACAAGAAGTGTCATATTTGAAGTACTGTATCTCATACAATAACAGATACAGAAACTGGTTTAAGATTTACATGCCAAGAGAGGGGTTGAATTGTGGACTGCTGGTGGACTAAAACTTTGCATTGGTGGTACAGTGGTCAGCACTGTTGCCTCACAACAAGAGGCTTCCATGTTCAAAACAAACAGCTAGCTACAGGTCTTTCTTTGTAGAGTGCCTTTGTGGGTTATTCTGGGTTCCTCCAAGAGTCGCATGACATGCATGTTAGGGGATTTGGTGATTCTAAATTGGGTTTAGGTGTGAACAACAACAGAATGATATCTGTCTCTATATTTTGGAACTACAGTAGGTGACCTGTCCAGGGTGTCTTATTTGTGTTAATGTGTCTTGTTATGTTTTTACTTCCCTTTTTTCCTTTCTTTGATTGTCTTGAGCATCTTTCACTGGTTTCTCATTCCTCATCCTGTTCACCATCTCCTCTGTCTGCATATAGTCCTGTCTTCCTCTTCGTCTTTGTTGTGCTCCCTGTGCTCTAGTGATTTCCCTGGTCAATCTTAAGCATTTTGCATCACTTTAGATTTTGGTTGAGAGTTTCTTTTTTGGACCTTGTCTTTTGTTTTGAGACTTTGCACTCAGCAAAGTAAAAATGGCTGACCCTTTTGTTTTGCTGTATCTGCCTTTGCCTACTTCATTTTGGTCTTCTCCACACATCCGCAATTAACTCATGACAATCTATATATTTTCTGTGTATTTCTTCGTTTTTTTGTCAG
The DNA here is from genome assembly GCA_024447675.2 of Pterophyllum scalare. NCBI lineage: Eukaryota > Metazoa > Chordata > Actinopteri > Cichliformes > Cichlidae > Pterophyllum > Pterophyllum scalare. The sequence continues at coordinate 13,086 of JAMQGT020002063.1, forward strand.
TTCTTTTAGTAGTCTTCAGGAATAGTTCTGCAGGTTTCTTGAAGGACACTGAAAGCTATTCTTTGGCTGTTGTCTGCTTTTTGTTCTGTTCCTTGTTAAGATGATCCCACACTACTTCAATAATGTTGGTGTCTGGGCTCTGGGGAGGCCAGTTCACGACTGACAGTGCTCCATTGTGAGTTTTTCTATCCAGGTATACTTTTACTGCATTGGCAATGTGTTTGAGGTCATTGTCATACTGAGAAATGAAACAGTTGCCAGTCATACACTTTCCGGATAGTATTGAATGGTGGATCAAAATCTGATGGTACTTTTCTGCATTCATAATTACATCAATATTGACGAGATCCCCAACACCACAGGCTGAAATGCAGCCCCAAACTGTGACAGCGTCTCCTACGTGTTTTAAATATGGCTGTAATCACTCACTGTTGTACCTCTCTGTTGATCTCCTCTTTTTGGATTCATCACTCCATCCACTCCTGGATTCAAGAGGGGCAGTTTCCACTCATTTTCAGTCCATTTCTTATGTGATTTGGCATACCCATGCATTTTCTCGCTGTTTCCCTTCCTTAAGAATGGCCTCTTGACAGCCACCCTTCTACTGAGACTATTTCTGGTGAGACTTCAGTAAACAGTAAATGGATCAGCTTGAGGGCCCAATGGATGCTTCAGGTCCTGTGCGAGGTATTTGCTGGATTTTTCCCATGCCTTAAGAACATGACTTTCTGTTCTGCTGTAGATAGTTATAGTCCTGTCACTTCTTATTTTGTCCTTCAATCATCCAGTTTCCTCAAACTTTCTTTAGGAAACACCACACACCATGCCGAGATATACCAATGTTTTGGCTAACAGCTCTTTGGGAATCACCTTGTTAATGAAAAAATGTAATTTTATGCCTGTCAAACTGTGCTATCTTTGGCATTTTTCATAGATTCAACTAAAGAAATGGGAACGACTTACGTATTTTTTTTTGACAGGTCAGTATTAAGTGGCTTAACAAACAAAAACAGTATTTTCCTGAAAATGATCAGGTGCAAGGAATGGACTGAAAAATGAATGAAAAAGCAGCCATTGTCCAAAGAAAAACTTTGAAAGACCTGCAGAAAGCCTGGAGAACTATTGCTCAAGACCACCTTTAAAAATGATTAGAAAGTCCATAGAAACAAAATATAAAGAAATACGGGTGGCTTGAGACTTTTGCACAGTACTGTAGAGTACCTGTGGCAGGAATATATACTGCAGAAGAATCCTTGTTTTTTTTTGCATGTTTCCAATAGAACATTGCAAGTGCATATTTCCAGGGGAATATTGGAGTATGCAAGCACTGGACACTATGTTAGTGTTAATATCCCACTATACAGTGCAGTTGGGATGCACATACCAGCCATTGCTTGAGGGTATTTGAGTTTGCCCATGCAGTCTACATGTGTTTTGTGGACCTGGAAAAGGCATTCCATTTCATCCCTCAGGGTATCCTGTGGGGGTGCTGTGGGAGTATGGGGTGTCTGGCCCATTGTTATGTGCCATTCAGTCTCTGTACAACTGCAACAAGAGCTTGGTCCACATTGCAGGCAATAAGTTGGACTTGTTTCTGTGGCTGTTGGACTCTGTCAGGGTTGCCCTTTGTCACTGATTCTGTTCAAAAATTTTATTAACAGAATTTCTAGGCTTCCACCTTGGTCGCCTCAGAATCTCATCTCCACTTTTTGCAGGTCCTGTTGGCTTCATCAGGTGGTGGCCTCCAGCTTGCATTGGAGTGGTTCATAGCTGAATGTGTGAGAATAAGCACCTCCAAGTCAGAGGCCATGGGTGGAGTGCCCATATTGGGTCAAGAACAAGTTGCTGCCTGAAGTGGAGGAGTTTAAGTATCTTAGGGTCTTGTTCATGAGTGAGGGGAGAAGGGAGCAGGAGACTGACAGATGGCTTGATGTGGACACCATAGTGGTCCATCGTGGTGAAGAGGGAGCTGAGCATAAAAGTGAATCTGATGATTTACCAGTTGATCAACGTTGCTACCCTCACCTATGGTCACAAGCTTTGGGTAGTGACCAAAAGAACGAGATTGTGGACACTAGCAATGGAAATTAGCTTCCTCTGAAGGGTGCCAGGCCTCTCCCTTAGAGATAGGGTGAAGAGTGCAGTCATTCAGGAGTGGCTCAGAGTAGAGCCGCTATTCCTCCACATCAAAAGAAGTGGGTTGAGGTGGTTCAGACATCTGACTATGATAGCTCTTGGGTGCCTCTTGGGTGAGGTATTCTGGCCATGTCCTACTGGGAGGAGGTCCTGGAGTAGACCCAGGACATGCTGGAAAGATTATGTCTCTCCTTGGTGCCTCAGTGTTCCCCTGGATAAGCTGGAGGAGGTAGCTGGGGAGAGGGAGGTCTGGTTTCTCTGCTTAGACTGCTGTTCCCATGACGTGGCCCTGGATAAGCTGAAGAAAATGGATGGCTAGTTCAATCACTAGAGGGCTTAGTCACTTGAAAGCAATAACAACAGGCAGGGTGTCACTTACCAATAAAATGTAAATATGGGGTGTGGGTGGTGGTGGTATTGCATCAGGTTTATAGCCTCCAACTGGTAAGGAGTGCTAGTTTGCACTCTGAGCTGTCTTTATTCAAATACAAACATAAAATGAATCTAATTTCTAGAAAAGAAAACAGCAAAACCAACGATCACATACATGTTTCCTTGGATACACTCATATACACACATTTGTGCAGACACACACCCTTCCCATCTGGCTGGCAGCACAGATGGTGGCACTGGGTGATGCTAGGGGCCAAAAGGACAGTTCTAACCAGCTACACACAACCACGCACCCACACACCCATAGACACGTGCACACACACACACACACACACACACACACACACACACACACACACACACACACACACACACACACACACAAATATACACATACACCAGGACTATGTGATGCATGCCATAATTTACACATCCATGCACAAGTGTTCAGTACAATGCAACAGACACGTGCATATACAAGCAAACCCGCTCACTCATGTCTCCTCTTCTGTTCTTGTTTCTTTTTTCACTGGTTATGCAAACCTAATTGGACTGATGTTTCATTTAGTAGCTCACAGAGTCGATCACAGGTTGTTAAACAGAATTTCCATTTTATATGACACATTTTGCAAATACAGTATGTGGCTGCAGTTGCAGGAAAAATGCACTAATCACTTCAATCTGCAGCTATGGTTTCACACTGCTGAAGTACCTCTTTCATTCTCAGAGCATTCAGTGTGCTGTGTTTTAGCATGTGTGGCTGCACAGGTAGTGCATAACAAAATCCTTGGTGTTTGTTCAGCAGGATGTACTTTTGTTTTTTGCCAGTCATATGGAGAGAGGGAGAACGTCGTTGGAGCAGGTTTTCTATGTGTGTATGCATTTGAGAAAATATAAATGTATTATGTGTGTATTATTCATGTGGCAGGATTGTGAATGGTGTCCTCAGAGCTTTCCCCACCCAGAGCCTGTCCAGTGTGTTCTCGAAGCTTCTGTAAGGAAAGGCTGAAAAAGAAAAAGCAGCCGATGAGAGCGAAAGAAAGGGAGGTGGAGAGGTGGTGATGGAATATGTGGGGAAAGCAGAGACAGAGGGTAGAGTGTGTGTGTGTGTGGGGGGGGGGTAAACCAAGCAAGGAGATAGAGGGAGAGACTGGAAAACAGAGGCACAGAGAGAAGGACAAATATAGAGAGAATGGGAGCATAGTGGGGGTAAAGTGGTGAGGGAAATGAGGGAAACAGAGTGGGAGAGACAGAGAGAGTGGGAAGATGAGAGGAGGCGGGAGGAAGAGGGATGCTGCATTTTAGTGATGGCACAGACTGAGGCTGCAGCAGCAAACAGAGAGCGATGAGAGAGGTAGAAATTAAAAGAGAGGAGCAGTGCATTGTCAGAGAGAGTACGACAGGATTCCAATCCAGGTAAAATATCAAACTATAGATCAATGAAATATTGACCAAGCTCATTTGAATACTGCTATGCTGATAGTTTTGACTAACACATACTTGGAAAGGCCTGTTCATCTATGACAGCAGTCAACCTGCCAAACCATTCACCCTTCTATAAATCCATGCATATACCCATCTTTGCCTTCCCCTGTCCACCATCTTACCCTTCATCCACCCTTGTGCCTCTATCTACTCACCTTTTCCTTTCTGTCTTCTTTCCATTCCACCCACCCACAAGCTTTTCTCCACATTTCTGTTTCCCTCTCAGAAAGTGTTGTGCTGTGTGCATTTGACAGTAAACAACATTGTGCTTTTGTGCTTTGTTTTCCTATTTTCAGACTGTCGCAAAAACATATTTGGAGAACCAGCTGCAAGGGTTAAACGTTAAAGAGAGGAAAACTTGCATCAGTGGCCACAGCAAGTAAAAAAGGCATTTCACCAGTGGGAAGAGGAGATTTTACGCCATTTGTAATCAAACAAGTAAGACTACTAGCAGCAGCAAAAACAAAGACAGAAACAAGCATTAAAAGCATTATACTGCCTCCACTGGGAAAAGTGTGACCCGTTTCCTTTTTTCCTCTGCTTGACTGTCCAACCACAGGCTGTCCTTCTGTCTGTGTCAGCAGCAAGAAAAGGTATCATTTCAGTGCCTAGAACAGAAAGAAATGCTCAACAAAACCTGATGGTTGTTATAGAAGCTAGGCTCTAAAAAAAAAGGAACATTTGCAAGCTTCTGGAAGCAAAAGGGAGGAGAGAGCAGTATGACTCAGAGCGCAGCAGCTTGCATGCCGCGTATTCTGCATGCAAGAGGAGAGGTAGAAGGAGATAGAGGAACAATGACGGAGATATAGGGGAAAGAAAAAATCAGAGAGGACTTGACCAGAATTGAGCTGTCATTAGACAGAAGGAGGAAAAGATGAGGACAGAAGCAGCCACACTGGCAGGCAGTGAGTGATATATAGGCCAAGTGAATCAGCTTGCTAGAGGAAGAGGAAGGCAGAGAAGAATGCAAATATAGAAAGTGGAAGGTTTAATTTGACTGAAGCCAGTTGAGGGAAGGTTGAACAAAGGTTTGCTGCAGGAATTGTGGATGAAGAACTGTAAAGAAGGACAGTAGGACAGGATTAATGAAAAATTCCTTGATCTCCTACAGGCAGAGTCCTGCGTGACTATCTTTTGCCACGGGGAGAGAACATGGCAGAGGTTTGCACGTGGAGCAAGTTACAAGAGGGTTAAATAAAGGGAGACAATGGTAGAGGGTGGAAAGGTTAAGAGGTAAAAAAAAAACAGAAGGGGGGGGGTGTAGAGGTAAAGAACAAATTAGGCGACATTAGAGCAATATTTCAAATCCAAGGAAGCAGCAATTGATAAAAAGACAGAAAGCCAAAGCAGAACAGAAAACACTGCAGACCAGAGAACATGACATCCAATGCACGGCGATGGGGACATGGCAACTTTAACTGTGACAGCAGCACAGCAAGAGGATCGTGTTAAATATTGATGCCGACAGGCCACTCTGGCAAGAACTTGCTACTTGCTCCACAGGGGAAAACGGAAGAAATGCAGCTGATTTTTTCTTCCTTTTTTTCTGAAGAATTATTACAACAGACTAGACCAGACCATCTGAGTGTGATGAAGTAGAGATGATGGCCCAAATTAACACAAGACATACAAATTAGCTGAAGGTTTGCTTCCTGGAGGGTTTTTTTGGCCAGCTGTGTAAGTTCTTGGGGAGACTGGAATGACTTTCTAGAGAAAGGAGGACGTTTTTTGTCATGAGGGAGCAGCAAAGACAAAGAGGACCGAGTATTTAGAGATCACTGAGATCTCATGAAGACTAGAACTATTTCTTCTTTTCTAGAAGAATACAGATTTATATTTTGGATTAAAAGCCTTCACCTGCTTTCACAGCCACTCAGCACTACTGCCAGATGAGATAAACCAACACTGCTGAAGCATAAATGTTTTTGGGTTTTTTTGTTTTTTCCTTAAAGGATTGGATCTCTGTATTTGACCAATAGAGGACTGCTTGAGGAAATATGGGAGGAAATTCTCTGATGAGCATCAACAAAAAGGATCACTAAACTGGAGGCACTATGCATACTTTGTTGCCGGGACTAAATAAAGTCACAATGGTTCTTGATCTCTCAGCATCCAGTAACTGCCATTTCTCCAACCTGAATTACAGATTCCTCAAAACATCAAAATAACAACACAACACCATAGCCTTCTTCCAGCTGCAGATAGTCCAGCTGTGTGTTTATGTGAGGCAGCGTAGGGGTGTGTGTGTGCGTGTGTGTGTGTGTGTGAGGACGGTTGATGAGCTCAGCTGTGTTTGTGCGTATGCTTGTGTGGGTGTGGGTATAGAGAGGTGTGTGTGTTTGCACCGAGCTTCGAACCCAGCTGTGTCGAAGTGTATTCTCAAAGAGTTACCCATAACTGCGTGTGTGTCGTCTGGATTCTCCGCACCAGCGACAGAGCTGGACCTGAACAGCAGTGGAAAGAGGGGGGACAGGGAGGGGGAGGAGGAGGAGAAGAAGGAAGCGAGAGAAACCAGCAGGACGGTGGAGAAGAAAAAACTGACAGCATGCTCGGATAAAGAGAAGAAACAAAGGAGTCTTCGACTGCCCCCCTGGTGCAATGTGTGGTGAGTAAAAATTTCTGCAAGGGATGTAATGTGCACAAAAATCACTGCTTGCTATGAACGTTGGAGCCATGTTTTTGGTATATTTTCAGTATGTGAGAAAAAGCAAAAAATGGCACAGCATTTGTTTCCATTATTTTAAAAAAAGAAGAAAATTTGAAAAATTGCCTAACTGGCTGTAATTTTTCGCTCGGGTGCTGCATGTTGTCAGTTATATATTACCATGCATAAAAGAAATCAAATTGGGAAAAAGTCCATCAGGACATGGTGCAAAAAGTAATGACTTTCTTTTTTTCAACACAGACGAAACAGCCATCTTTGAAAAAAAAACTTTATTGGGATTGCCAATGGATAAACTTGTCCAGGGGACTTGTATTTACTCAGTGTGAGGTGCACAGGCTGGCAGGTTGCTTGACGTGCATACTGTGAGCAGAAAAGTCAACTCAAAAGCAACATGTGTCATATATGTTAAGGAAAATGGGTACATTGCATGTCTAAATGGTCCATGCTTACCCTGCTTACCCTTACCAGACTTTAAGTGCCAGTCCGTCCCTAATTATCTACTAATTTCTCTTATGATATGATTTCACAGCTGTGTGTTTGTGTGCCTCTGTGTAGCCCCCTTTAAATATCATATTCCCTCAGGAGCTTGGTCAAGGTAAAAGGTGAAAGGTCAGTTAGTAGACTGAGATCAGGAATATTAAGATAGTTCATATAATTGAATGCAGGTCATGCGATATGACAAAATCCATATGATATGTAGGCCGAGGGGGGTGACATTATGGCTCCATCCACTGACTCACACAGTTTAATGTAGGTCACATGATAGTGGTGCCCAGAGGGTCACATGATAGGCAGCCTGGGATTTGACTAAAAAGTGAATCCTCATCATTTTTAACAGTACATTATTTTCTTATTATGATATGTTAATAAAGTATTAAAGAGTTGCAGTTGATCATCTTATAGCTCTTCTAACAATGATCACTAATTGAGGTAAAACAAATAGAAATGAATCCCTCATGCACAGTCCTGTGCCTACAATAAATTGAGAAGAACCTTTGTAGCTTTGTAACAAAACGGGGAACAAAGGGGAAAAAAACAACTACATCAGAGCAAGTCATGACCTGAGGACTCACCTGTATAGCCTGATTTGCTTGGGACCAATTAAAACGAACTCTTAAAAGTTTGACTTAGCTTTCTAGTTTATATTTAAGATGGTTCAGGCTCATATTACAGGTGATATTAAAGCCAACTCTTATTTGTGCGCTTTCACTTCTGAATGATGGGAACACAGGTTTTGGCATCTTAGCTCTCAAAGTTATGCGAATAATCATCCACTAATATATGACATGCTTCAAGGCTTCAGCATCAGTTTGTTGTTACTGAAAAGCAGCCAAATGTTAATAATAATTAACATTATGTTTTGATTATTTTTTGCGCATTTTATTCTTAACAAAATCTTAAAGAAGCTTAACTAAACATATGCATTTTTAAACAATCGCTGGCCACAGCCAAGTGAACAGTGAAGTTTGGTTCGACCGAAAAAAAAGCTCCAGCTGCCGGTTGAGTAGTTTATGGAAAAACACAAATTGAAACTCAGCAAGTTCTTGTTATCCCTGTGTTTCCCTGACACTTTCTCCTTCACACAGATGCACTCCCTCTCTCCCCTTTCTGTCATAAATACATATACACAGTCGGTCTGTCGTAAAGTAGGCACTCTCTCTGGTTCTTCTTTCCATACATGCACACACCATTGAAAACACACATGCACCAGTGCAGAGAAGGAAGGACTGTTGCTGAGGAGAAGTGACAGTTGCTTGATGGCCGCTGGCCTTATATTCTAGCAGTGCTGGCCAGCCAAGCCCGTAATGAGGCTGTGGGACATTTTAGTGTCATAAGGATCTGACTCCCACACCATCACCATGATGTAATGTAAATCAGCCCTGTGTGTCACAGAGAGATAGATAGAGAAAGAGAGAATGATGAAAAAGACTACACACACACACACACACACACACACACACACACTATATATATATATATATATATATATATATATATATATATATATATATATATATATATATATATATATATATATATATATTGTGTGTGTGTGTATATATATCCCACTCCCTTATTACCCTTAGTAACTTATTTCCTTTAATAAATCAAATCATCTTTTAAGAACTGCATATGCACAAGCCATCTTAAACTAAACAGAACATCTGTGCAATATAGAATACACAAAAACTGTAAGATTAATGATTGAGACTTTCTGTGAAATCAATAATGCTACCAATCAATGACACCAATCAATACTTGCAATTCTTCCTTTCCCTGACCACTACTGGCTGTACAGCCAATAGATACAGCACAGTTCACCATAGGAGAACTCAATTTGTTATTGTATTTGATATTATTATTTTATTTGCTTAATAATAATCTCACTGTACACCCGGAGCTTGATCAGGGTCAAAGCGGTCAGAGTTCTTGTAATGAGATATCAGTGTTGATGAGTCTTCATTATCAAAATCTAAAGTTACACACAGGCAGACTAGGTTTTAGTTACCATAATTAGTGTCAACATACATCTGCTTTATTTATTGTTTAATTTTTGGCTCTCTTATTATGTCAGTACAAGTGAGAGTTGGTTATTGCTAGTGTAACTAAATAGTCACAGTCATGATAACATGTGTAATAGACTATTTGTAAGTATAAAAGAGACCAAGCTATCCAACTGGATTCAGCTGGAATATTTAAATGACACGACCTCCCAGTAATATCCATTGTCACTATATTTCCACTGAAAAGTAAAAAAAAAAAAGCCTATTTGTGGATGTGTGGATGTGTTTACTCTGAAAATACCTTTTGCCAATGTCCTAGACAGAGATCAGAACAAGACAGGCAGAGTTTAAAACAAATCCTCGAAGGTATAATTTTATCTCTATTTCCTCTATCTGTTCTTCAGCACTGCTACAGTCCTTTTTAGTTTAAGTTCTTTTAATCTTTTACTTACTAGTTTCAGTTTTAGGCTATTTATTTGCTGTTGCTCTTAATAGAATATTAGGAATACCTAATACATTTTTGAGTCGGTGGTTTGGATGCTAACAGATGGAGTAGAAAGGTGCAGCCTTGGGGAAGGTCCGTCTCTAATTATGTCTGCTTATCTGTACTGTGTCTATCATTTTAAGCATACAAGAAACATTTAAAATTCCAGAATATGGAGGAGCATGGACACACTAATGCCATGACAAGCAGTAATTGTGCTCTGTATATGGCTATAGGCAAAGCTTACTTTTATCAGTGCCTCAACTAATCTATTATCTATTATGCATTATTACAGTAATGTGTTTGAGTCTATGTGTATATACATTTCTTCTCTCTGAGGCAGACCTTACAAGCCTTGTTTACTACTCTCAGGCTGGCATCTTCAAGCAATAAGTTATACTGGGATAAATATTTGTTGTATATTGTTGTATATGTATACAAATGACATGCAAAACCTACTATTTTAGTCACAAAGGTTGCTGACGTCATTAAAACAGCCTCAAAGAAAGCACTAAATACAAGAAAATTTAAACCTAATGCTGATATTAATGTCCAGTGAAATTAAAGTCGTTACTTTTGCTGATATGATGACATGCTAATGTAAGACATTCATATCACAAGCTTCAGTTTCCTTTCAAGATGTTTCCATGAGATTGCTTTGGTAGCAAATTGCTATGTGACCTCAGATTCAGACTCCCATATGCACGCTGCACTGTAAATGGACCATCTGTAGGGAATTCCTATCACTTCCTATATAATTTAATGTGACAGTGAAATAAGGAGAGTAGCTATCTGCACCAATTATGATGAATTTTATGCATGAGTTTCACGGTGCAGACTGCCTTGCATGGCTCAGTCATCAGCGGGGAAGCTGATGGTGAATTTCCCAGTGCTGCTGTGAATTTGTAATGCAGTTTACAGTTCCTCATTGTTTGGTTCAAAACAAGTCCAGGATAATTGCCATTGCTGTGAAATAACAGCAATAATATAGACATCAAGTTCCAATTGTGATTTAAATGGATTTAATCATGTTTTAGTAAAATATTATTAACTACAGTGACATCTTTGGTGTTAAGGATTAAAATTGACCCATACATATTTACGTTAAGAAAAAGGCAAAAATCCTTTCTTTTTCAAAAAACAACTTTATTTTACACAGAAAAGCAAGTGCAAATTAAAAATTAAAGCATAAATTGAGCATTGAAACACAATATGGTGTGTGTCGGTGTGCGTCGTTTACATGCATGAATCACAGCATGTGATTGTTTCACTGTGCTCCTTGCAGATGTGTGGCAAGTGGTGCTAGTTTTAGGACTGGCACCTCTTTCTCTTGCTCCCTCTGGCATCCCCTGACCAGTTCCTTGTGCAGGATGCTGATGTGGATGTGAGAACAGTGTTTAATAAAAGGATCAAAGTGCCAAACCATAACAGTACTTTTACAAATAATAATGAAAAGGAAAAAAAGATATAAGTGGAAGAAAATGAATGAATGGATAATTATCTGAACTGGTGCAGTAGTAGCAGCAGTACTTCTGATAAAAACAAGTCATAAAAATTTCAAAGGGCCAGGCACAATGCTTGAAAATTTAATTCAATTCAATTATATTTATATAGCGTCAAATTACAACAACAGTCATCTCAAGGCTCAAGTGCTTTATATTGTAAGGTCAAGACCCTGAACTGTAAGAGAGAAAACCCCAACAATCAGAAAATTGTCTTTGAGCAAGCTCCTGGTAACAGGGGGAAGGAAGAGCTCCCGTTTTAAGAGAAAGAAACCTCTGGCAGAACCACACTTAGGGAGGAGCAGCCATTGGCCGCAACTGGCTGGGGGTTGAGGGAAATGAGGAAAAGGAAAAGAAGAGAATAAAGAGACAGGCCACAACACAAACTGCGGGAGAGAGAAGACAAAATTTAATGGCATGTAGTAGTGGTGCGTGAACACAATGGGAGTGGAAAGATGGGAATGGAGAAGAGATGCTCAGTGCATCATGGGAAGTTCCTCAGCAGCCTGGGTCTATTGCAGCGTAACTAAGGGATATCTCAAGGATTTCTGACCTTTCTACGTGTCTGCCTCCTGAATCCAAACTGGGAGCTGGTTCCACAGGAGTGGGGCCTGATAGTCGAAGGCTGTGCCTCCTATTCTACTTTAAGAAACTTCAGAGACCACAAGTAAGTCTGCAGTCTGAGAGCAACGTGCTCTATTAGTTTATTATGGTATTATGATGTGGCCTGATTTATATGTGAGGAAAAGAATTTTAAAATCAAATCTGGATTTAAGTGTTGATTTAAATCTACAATTGCAGCTAGCCTTCTGGATTGGATCGTACTTTTGGTCAACTTGCACCATTGATAATGATGTACAGGTAGTTTGGTAATTGGCTTCATAACATAAGTTTCCAGCTTCAGGCAGTATATCAAAACATAGGCTCTGCTTCATTCAATGATATAAAAAGATAGTGGCTAGTGGCCCAGTCTTATTTTTCTCATTTTGTGTATGAGAGAGTCAGTTGCTCAGACATGTACTCTGTGTGATCGATATGCACCTCATTGTTTAAAGACACACAGCAATCTGCTTTGGCCCGAACCAATCATTTCTTGACCTAGAATATCTTCAGTGTTCAGAGAAATCCATTTATTTCAAAATTTCAGATGAATTTCTGTAAAAGAGAACAGGTGACCAGCTTTTTTCTTCACCAGTTCCATGGAACAGATGCATATCCATGATTTAAACTCACAATCAGCACCTCACATCAGAACTGGAGTATAGGTGCAATTTATTTCAAATTTGTATTGTCTTTAATCTATTCTACTTCACCATTTTTCCTCCCATATTTCCATGCTTTATGGCTTCAACTTTTGAGGTGTACCATGTATTCCCTCTAAGTGGGTTGGAAATAATCATGTTACACTGCTGAATGGCTAAGCTGCATCAAAGATTGTGCTATGTCTCCAGCTATATACAGGGCTTGCACATACACACAAACAACAGCACCCCTGGGCAGCCTGAACAGCTGCTAGATGTTGAAATGTTTAGCCAGCACACCAACAAAATGAAAAGATTGAACAAGTGTAAAGAGTAAAGAAGTGTACAAGGGAAAGGAAACTCTTTGAGGATGAATCACTACTGGTGTTTACTTGGTATGTGCATGTCTAGACTTACAAGTTCAAGGGGAATTTGTGTTCTTTCATAACAATACATCATATAATTGTGTCTATGGTCTGCTTTTGTCTATGTGTCTCCCTTTCACTGTGAAGAAGTCAATTATAGACAAAACTGGATGAGAGTGGACTTAGTCATGGATGGTTCAGTGTACTGGACAGCCCAATAATCATACTTATTCTAGCGCGCGCACACACACACACACACACACACACACACACACACGGTCCTAATCCTAACTTCCCTTTTTTTGTGTGCTCCCAAACTGTCTCCGAAGATGGCTGATAATTCCCTCATCAGCATTTGACCTTATTCATTTTTAAAGGACACCACTGATCCCTCACAGCTCTAATGCTTAGCAACAGAGAATACAAAGGAACAAATGGATGAAAGAAATAAAAATGTTTAATGATTTTTACAGACTGTGGATTTTGAAGAATTTTGACAAAAGATTAATTGAAATATTGTGACAACTAGAATAAAAGATGCCTATATGAAACTGCTTTGTCAAAAAAAAATTGTTTTGGGAGATGGAATAGTTCAGAAATGAAGTGACTGGGGGATAACAAAACAGCGGCAAGAAAATGTTTGTGAAGCCTTTACAGTTTTTAAGATTTCTGTATTTAGTATCAGTGTCAGGTGTTGTCATTTATAAAGGTACTTTTCACACTACAAGATTAATGCCTTTAAAATATGATACCTTATGCTTCAGTGTTACCAAAGCAATTTCAGAAATAAATCCCACAGCTCAGCAATCTTCAAATCTCTCTAGGCACTTATTTTGAACTATATTCCAATTAACTATAATTTCAGGGGTCACCGGGACATGAAAGCTGCATCTATAGAGTCAATTGTCACATCAGATGAAAAAGTTTGCTGACTCTGTCCCAAAACAAGGCTTTTTAAGGCTTTTTCCAAGTTATACCACCAACAGATTTTCACTTGGAAGCAGTGTTAGTATAATGTGATTCAGCCAGTAGTGTGGGCTACTATGGGTCACTATTGTTATTGTCGACCATTAGTTTTTGTTATCTTTGTGTACATTGTTTTATTAAGTACTTATCTATTTGTGGTGAACACATAGGCAGTTCTCTTATTTGCTCACTGCTGGATTACTGGAAGACTGTGTTTGTATAGCCTCTGCTTTGGATGAATTCCCATAAAGCCTGTTTTTGAATAGTCAGAAAGTTAGACACAGACCCAAATGTGGAGACCACAGATCTTACAAGAAATCACTTATCAGCCATGCACAATTAACATTTCACTGTGATGTTGTCGTTGGCTTTTCCATCCATCCATCCATCTAGCCAGCCAGCAGCAATTTTCTTCTGGTTTTCCAGCTGGCTGGGTGGAGCTTGTCCTCAGTGCAAAATGAGAGTCACGGACCCTGGACAGGTTGCTGCAAGGCTGACACAGACAGACAACCATTCACATTAACACCCACTTTAGAATTAAACATGTTTTTGAACTGTGGGAAGAAGCTGGAGAACCTGAAGAGAACCCACACAGGCACGTGTCGAACATGCAAACTCCACACTGAAAGGCCCCAGCTAACCAGTGGTTTCAACCCCCAGGACCTTCTTGCTGTGAAGCAGCTGTGCTAACCAAAGTACCAGTATCCGTCCTTAGAGTCAAAATAACTTTTGAATCATTAGTAATTCCAAGATGTAAAGGCAGTCCTTTCTATGATCTGTAGGCTTTCCAGTATCATAGAGAGGAATATCGAAGTCACTAAATGCACAGTGATAGCACCCTGTACAATACACTTTGAATCTGTCTTACCTAAGTGCTTTTACATTGTGTTTATTTTTTTTGTTACATATTGTTTTTGTTTGTTTTTGTTTTTATTTGGCATGGGTGCAATGGAATTTCCTTTTGTTCATGAAAGACAACAAATTTCGTTCTGTGACATGCAATGACAATAAAGCTATTCTATTCTATTCTATAAAATGTTGTGCTCTAAAAGAGCAACTCTCATGTGCAATAAGACCAGCTGCAAAAATAACTGCACCTCTTTAATAAATGAATAGTAGCTTTTAAAAGCTAAAAGAGGATTTTTCAGTGGTGCAGGCTGTTAGTAAACCACACACTTAGTAACTGAATACCAGTTAATCTGAGCTGTGTCACTACAAAAATACCTCTGTAAGCTTGCCTCATCTGTAATACTTTGCACATTTGGAGATGGTGAGAATGAGAAATGAATTAGGTGGAGGAGGGAGGAGCAGCGTGAGGATACAAACATGCAGAGCACACAAGGCAATCAAACAGGATCAGGCGATGTGGCTAGAGCCTAACAAACAGCAGGTTGCTTAGATCATCCACTTTACGCACATTACACATTACATTTCCCTACAAGATTTGTTTTACCACTGCACTGTATTTTTTTTTAAAATATTTGTGTTTCATTGTATTTATTGCTCTACACCCTTTTTTTAAATTTTTTTATTTCTGTGTACTTTCTCTGTGTTTGTAATGTTAGATTTGGTCAGAGAGTTCAATTTTGACATATAAGTGTTGTGTTTGCACCCAACTGTTGTGTCCTATTTGGCTTGTTTGTGAGGTTTTGACACAGAACCAAATTTCCCCACGTGTTTAGCAACTGCAAGAAACTGTAAATGTCAAAATGCACGCAGGAAAACTTGATGTGTGTGTGCGTATTTGTGTGTTTGGGGAAGAGAGGAATGATTTTCAGCACTTCTGTGTCAGAAGTAATTAACCTGTTTCTTCCCCCCACTTGCTTGTCTCCTCTCTTTAATTTCAACTTTGTTGCTCTCTCCTAATTCTCCTTCACTGTCTCTATTGCCAGGCGTCACGCCCTGTGGGGGTGGGGTTCTGTGATGGTAACAATGGTCCCCGGCAGCCGCTATGTCTGCAGCGCTCACACAAGAGAGGAAGACTCCACAAATGACCGCGAAGAGCGAATTTTAGCAGTGCTGGGCATCATTGGAACCATTCTCAATCTTTTAGTGGTCATATTTGTCTACATCTACACCTCCGTCACTTAAGGTTTTCTGCAAGACTCGAGCGAGAAACAGTGGCACAATACTTTTTCCAACACTGCCATCCCTCTCTTTAAGTATCTCTATGCTGAGAGGGTTTGATTATTCAATGCAAGCACTGAGATATGAGGATCATTGGCAGTGTGTTCAGCTGGATTGTAGCCATATTTATCTACACTGCTATTTCTTAAGACAATTCTGCTAGCTTTAGTTAGCTAAAGACTGCTGCCAGTCACAGTGGAGGAGCTTCATGTGGAATCGTGTGGACTTCCTTGTATTATCCATGTTAACTGTGTAATTTTATTCACATATATTGCTGACAGTGTGTCCATTATGATAATAGTGATGTACCTGCATTCATACTGATCCATAACCGTGGGCTAACATTTATGGGACTTCTCAGACAGCAGGAGTGAAGCTCATGGTTCTGTTTGATTTGATGGTCGTGTTCCTTCCACACCTTTGTACAAACTTGAAATAATATCACTGCCATTTATCTAAAAGGTTACAAAAATAAGACACTTTTGATGTAACTTGACCAAATTAGTAGATAAGAAGGGTATATGCTCCTAAAACTGTTACTTGGGACCAGCATTGTCAAGCTAATTATCATAGTTATCAACAGTGGGATCCTTAGGCCTATTTGCTCCCAAGCATTCATGAATCTACTTGAACAGAACATTGACACAGACACACAAATATTTACGAACCACTTTTATTAGTTCATAGATTTCCTGAAAAGGTTTTACATGGACCTGAAGTGTCCAAACCTGAGCACACCAGAGGAGAGATTCCTGGCTGTGCTAGGAGTCATCGGTATCGTACTTAACCTCCTGCTGCTGGTCTTTGTCTATATATACACTTCCTTCTGATATGCTGTGTCCGTACACTGTTGTTTCTCTATGTTCACATTCCTCTAACTTGCTACAATGGTTCCACCTTGCATTAAGGAGGTTATTTTACCACCTCTACCTAAACTGTTAAATGGTAACATAGTCAAAACTCGGTTTATAACTCATACGGAGAATATATGTCATTCTGGTTTATAATGAAAATAACCTTCACAAAATGTGGAAATATTTGCCCTACAGTTGGTGTTTTATACAGTACTCTCTCACATGTGTGCATCATGCAATGTTTACTTGAGCTTATATTGCTGTACTGAAATACTCTATAATGCTTTAACAGTATAAATCATCATAGTATTTATGTTCAGTTCACATGCTTACTTATATTGAAAAACCCAAGACATGGATCTGGATGATGCTTTAGCCTGTGCAGAAGCTTTGCACATCAGCAAAGATCCCTCTGTTCATAACTGGGGCCACAAAATAATGGTCTGTGTTGTGGTGCCATGTTTCTGTGATTGGATATGGAAATCAGGTACAGAGCAGTGTCACAGCGTGCAAAGCATGAAACTGAGACAATGTCAATTGAATCAAGACTGTGCACTTTTGCAGTGCAACACAAAGAACTATAGCAGTGAGAAACCATGTGGCTCGTCTGGAAAAAGAGGACATCAAATCTCTCTACAAAGCTCCACCATCTGTCTTGAAACTCAGAAAGGCACAAAAAACTCCCAGGGATTTGGTTACAACCTGTTCAGTGGAGCTGCATGTCATTATGGATATAATTTTAGGTTTAAGAGCTGTGACTCTAATGGAGGAGCAAACCGAAACCGAGACAAGCAAGCGGGGAAGACTGGCTTGAATCTACATTTTATCCTCATCATTCTTTTCTCCACAAACAAGCTAACACCAGAGAAGACATAGTAACAGACGAGTCCCTGCTGTCATTTCACAGAGCACAGGAACCGTTTATTTTCCAAAATGAATGACCAGCGACTCTGACTGCTCTCTCAGATTTGTCATTGAGTGTTTTGTTTGGTTTGTTGTCAAGTAAATCCAAAAGTCACAATCACTACACTGGAAAATGAATGAAACTCAGTGTAAATGGTTCTGTTGACCACAGTCTATTTTTATAAATTGTACAGGGTTCATACAAGTATGCCCATGGATACTAAAAACTGGACTATAAGTGGCTACCCCCTGTCTGCTTACCATGAAGCCAAGACTGGGGTTCCAAGGTCACTTAAGAATAGCTCCAAAAATTAATCATTCCCCAGGGACTCCCATGGTAAAAGTCTACTCACAGTAACTACACAGTGGTTATTTTTTAATATAATATATATAATTTATCTGTTTAAATTGTATAAAGGTTTAAAAGTTGCATTAATAGTGGCATAGCCACTTTGATTGGCAGGTTGGTGCAGACGCTGCTGTGTGCGAAGCTTCACCTCTGCTAGCCACTGAACAGTACCTCTCAAAGTATTTGTGGTGTTGGTGCCTTTTGGAGCATTTTTAATGCAAATATCTGACAAATAAAATGGGTTATTGAACAGTTACTTACTAAGAGCCTGTCCAAGAAATCTGTGCTGCATTTTTAGTGGGTGATATTCTAGTATTTTATGTTACTATGCACTAATTTGCAAGTATCTGTGTATCTGTTATGCACCCATACAGTCTATGGATGTACCTTGCTAACCAAGCTTGCTAGCGTTAGCTGTATCACTCCACCCTCTCATGCAAATATGGTCACTTATGGCTCTGGAAAGCCCACGTGGAGGCAGCCAGAATGCTAGAACCAAGGCTTCAAAATGGAACTGCACAAACTGATGAGTTTATGTTGGATACATCCAGCTTTCACATGCAGTGAAGACAATTCATCTAATGATGCACATGTAACTTGCATGAGGACTCGCTGAACTTCTCACTTGCACATTCATGCTTGCACACATTTGTATGTCTTTTCTTGCAAACCCTCACTGACAAACTGCGTTACTCCCTGACCTCAACCACCACATCAAACTGTTTCTGCAACCTTATAAGTGGAGGCTATAACCTATAATCTGTTTAATTATGTTACTGTTTCTTGCCCTGTTCATTGTGTAATCAATGGAATCAATGGCCTCCCTATTATAATAAAACCTACATTTTAATAAACTGCTTTTTTTGTTGAACCATTCAAGTTGCATACCTGTTAAAGAATAAAGTATAAGTCAAAAAGGTTTTCCTTTTCCCAAAATACACCTAGATGTAATACAGTTAAGTATAGTGAAAAATTAATGCATTTGTGCACTCACTAGCTGCTTGCATATCACTTTGTGGGTTTAATTTTCCTCCATCATATAAGGAAATTCTAATGGTAGCCTACTGAAATCAGTGTGACTTGCCCCTTTATTTTATGTCACATCAAATCACTTTACAGTAGAGTTTGCTGAGCTAAATGCATTTTAAGTGTGATGTGAAGCACAGAATGGGCCACCTTTGGTTTGCCAGAAATCTACAGTGAGACTCTGACGGTGAAACTATGTTTGAACACACTTCACAATCCCCCAAAGTCCTTTGGCTATTTTTAATTACCTCTAGAAGTCACCTGATGTCAGCGAACAAAAAGTATGTTGTTACCTGTTTTGGTAAAGGCACATGTTTTACAGTATAACTTTATATGGTTCTTATAATTTGAAAGTAATTATTGTTAATATCTGAAAAAATTCACTTGTTTTAGATATCAGCTAGATGCTATTAATATGAATAACACTGGGTTGCCTGACTCTCTGGTGCTGTATTGGTCATTTGGTACTACTTTGAAGCAGAGCATACTTTTTTAATAGTTACAAATATTGGTCTACTATATACTAATCCTATCTGGGTTATCTTATTAACATATGAGTATTTATTAAATTATTACATTTATAAATGTATTATCAACTAAAAGTAAAAAGCAAGTTTTACACAAAGTCCAAGAGTCAGTGTGAAGCATCTAAAGCAGATGATATATTTGGACCGCAGTAACTAAAAATGTAAAATGTAGCTGGGCTGAGACCAGTTTCAAAATAACAGGCTGATTTCTAAGTGGACCAATGAGAAGACAGAGCCTAAAAGGTGAATCCTGGACATCTGCTGTCCCTGCAGACAGCCATACAATCTTTTCAATATACACACACATATGCATGTATACACACACACACACACACACACTTTCTTTTCAACAATGCAGCTCAATTGCTCATGATGGAGAATGCGAATAGTCTCCTGTGCCACAGAAAAAAACAAGTGTGATCGACCAGCGCTCCAGGCTGTAATTATTAACCCACTATTGAAAACCATGAGGTTCAGACAAGCAAATGAGCCCAGATTTAAAAATACTCACTCTTAGTGTGAGCTCATCACTGACTCAGAACACTGATTTAATTTTTTCATACTGCATGAGCTGAATTGATTTTCAGAGTACATTGTACTCAGGCTGGCTGAGACAGGAGAGGAGAAAATAATTTGGAGGATCATTGAGATAATATTGTTATTTCTGAGCAGCAAAGCTGAAGAATATTGAGTTATCTTAGAATGTGGCAAAAATAACTGACTGACAAAAAAAAAGGAAAGAAAGAAATAGACACAGCTTCGCATGGACAAGCTGAGTTGTTATGCTCATTTGTGCATAACAGATTCCAGTTGTACAGTAGTTTCTGTTTTAGCTGCAGCACAACTCCACCCAGAGGAGAAAGATGAGAAAGCTCCCAGGCTGCGGGAGACTAGACAGGAGGAAATAATTTGGAGCACAAAATAAATATATATTTTTTTTAGATCTGGTGTACTTTCATGTACTTATATAGATATAATATGTGGATATGGCTATGTCAATAAAAATTTGAACTACTTTCAAGAAGTGCCAGAAGCAGTACTGAAGGAAAAAGGGGGTCCAACTTCATACTGTCATGGTCCTGGGCCGGATGCCCAGCGTTTTGTGTTTAGTCCTTATAGATTCTGTTTTCATTTAAGATTCTTCTGCTGTTTTACAGTTTTCATAGAGTTTTGATTCTTAGTTTATTATAGGTGCTGTTATTTGTTATAGTTATTTATTTGAATCCCTGCTCCCTGTGTTGTCTTCCCTGCATTTTTGTACTCCAGTGTCTGTCCTGTCCCTCTGTGTCTAGTCCCTTGCCTCAGGTGTTCTTGTATTCAGTGTTGGGACGAGTCTGCGTCTCTATCCGTGAGCTTATGTGTTTCCTGTTTTACTTTGTCAGTCTTCTTGTCTTGTGCTGTGTTTAGTTTTACTTCCTGTTCTTCTCTTTTGTGAGTCCCTGCACCTGTGCATCCCACCTGTTGCCTGTTCCCTCGTTAGTCTTTGTGTATATACTGTCTGTGTTTTCCCCTGGTACCCTGTCATGTTGTTGTCAGTGTTTTCCCATCTGTGTGTCACCTTGCTCCTAGTTTTTGTATTTAGTTCTGGCATCTGTTCAGCTCCAGTTTATTTTGCATTCAGTATTTCTTGTTGTTTTCACCAATAAACCACATTTTAACTTCAGCCCTGCCTTCGAGAGTCCTGCATACTGGGTCCAACTTTGCTCGCCTCACAGCTCACCATGACACATACTGACAATGTTTAATTAACGAAGCGGCTGGTGATGAGTGTATAAATTTCATGTAACACAATATCATAGGCATCTTCATGATGTAGTATTATTTTTGGCCCTGTGATTTGAGGAGGTTGGATTTGTAGGATTCACTAGACCGTGAAAATTGAGCTAAAAAAATTGGGACGGACTGTAAACAGTTTTCAAATGCTGGAATGCAGAATAGATGTCAGAAACTTACGTCTTTATTACCTTCTACACTTTTAGTCTGTTTCCCCCTGATCGGTTTTAATCATTTCAAATTATTTCTGTTCATTCCTAACTATCCAGAGATGTATTCTGGAATAAAATCTATGTAATCGGTGGTGTGGATTGGGAAATATGAGAAGACAATCAGGGGCCACTGCAACTCCTCCACATTCTTATTTTCCTATTTAGTGAAGCTGTTTCAAATGACTTGGAATAACTAAATTACAGTTAAAATCTAGTCTGACTGTGAACTTAAATGTTCACTTTTTATCCAACAGATTCAGCTTGATTATTTGTTACTGCTGTTCCCTTTAGCTCCTCTGGGTGTTTCCCACTTGTTTGTTCTTCTGGTTTGTCAGTAGGATGCATCCTAATTGCGTATTGTCTTGAATGCACTGGCAGCCAGAAAATAAGGTTATCACCCACATAGCAGAGCTTCTTTTTTTTTTTTAAAGGCACTGCTTTGGCAGACCTGTGCTGTTGTGTGCAGCCATGTTCAGCCAGCCATATAAACTAACAGTGTGTCCTCGGGCACCCCATGAGACAGCCACTGACCTAGCTAATATGGGTGCTGCCCTCTGCACACACGCACACACACACAAACACACACAGACAAATTTATTAATACATACACACTGACAGACTCATACACACCAGTCTGTGATCTCCAGCATAGCTGTGACTACAAATGTATAATGCAGTATGATCTAATAATACAGTGTCTGATTTCTCTGTTACCATTCTGTCTTACCCTCTGCTCCATCTGTACCACAAACATTTATGCTTTCTCCTCAGTGCCTTGGTCCATTGTTTGATGCGTCCCTATTTTAGTCTTTAGTTAGTTAGCCAGTTCAACCATGAATCCCATCTCTGCCTGTGAGCCTCAAGCCACTGTCGCTGAAGACAAGAAAAGATGTTTTATGTAAACAGTGATATAATGTCCTACTTGCCTGTTGAGTGTAACAATTCCCTCACAAATTTGCCCAGCCTGGAAGGAATCTACCCACTGAGTCATGCATTTTTAGTTCATGTTTATTATCTCTAAGCCACTTTGAATGCGCTTAGGTTGCTGTTTGATGTGCAAGTTATTTATGTGATATTTTACTTTCAAACTGAAGAACATTTCCCACTTGGAGCAAGAAGAGAACTGAGAAGCCATCTATTTAAAAATAAATCAGAAAACATAACCTTAATACTACTACTCTGCCTGCTTTGTGTTTTATATATATTATTTTTTATATTGCTTTGTTTTACATTGTTTACCTTTAAGCACTTCATGAACTTAACTACAATTAAGAGGTTTGCATCTTCATAGGCCCTTTTCGGGCTTTTTGGCTTTCCTTGTTGCCAGATTAAAGTAAGAGTTGACAATACTTTACTGTCAGCTGCAACGCTCTGAAACAATCGATCCGAGGGGAACAGAGTCCCTTTCTTCTTTCTTGTTCTTCAAATACACTTATTTAAACCTTACATACTGCTCATATTTCATGACTCCACAGTAGGCAGGGGTCAATTTTGACACAGGCCAAGAATTCCCTGTACTAAATTTTGAACTACAGCTTTATTTAGAGGTAAATAGCCTATCTGGCATCAATAAATAGATTATTAATCTTCAGTTAATGTTCCAGAGAGCAGGGAGAGTGTTTTATATTCACCATTATATGTCCTGTTTCACCTAATACGTGAAAACATAAAAGCCATGATGATTTCATGATATTTTATTGAAAGTGAAAATGGCAGGAACATTCTGCAACTGTTGGCATTTATTATATAACTATGTATAACCATTACAACCATTAAACACTGTCATCACTGCTACATTATGAAAGAAAATTCCCCAAACAACCATCTAAAATTATCAATATTAATTCAATTTTAATGAAAAGCACTCAGAGTACAAACCTCCACCAAGGAAGCTCCCGCTCTGGGCAGTATTTACTTCTAAGGGAATAGTTTAATATTTTGTATATATTTTGTTTTCTTTGTTCTTTTTAAACATACTGTTTGCAGTGGAGTAAAAACAAGTGCAAAGTGTAGACTTTTGTTATTTTGTGTATTATTATTATTATTAATTTTTTATTTATGTGGATTAATTATCTTTCTTTTGGCAATACTTTCTTTAAAGATATGACACTATTTGGGGAAATGTAAAAGTGAGATCAGGGGTCAATGGTGACATGATATTTGGACACAAACTATAATGTGATATTTAGAATCTCCATATACCAGTATCATTTCCTAAATGTTGCCAATACAAACAAAGGCAGGGGAATTTTAAGCATAGTTTGAAAGATAAAATTTTTTTTTTATTAAAGTTTGAAATTATTTGACCTTGAAGAAGAGGTCAGAGGTCCAAAATAAGATTTTTAGAATGCCCATATATATCATTCCCTATATACCTATATTTTGGCAATACAAACAATGGCAGTAAGAAATGCAGTTTTAGATAGCTCTATATAGCTTTATTATCACTTTGACCTTCAGACCAATTTTTTGATCTTGAAGGAGAGGTCAGAGGTCAAACGTGATATGATATTTTAAATCTTTATATGGTAATTTCTTTAAGCTGACAACACACACCACACTTGTAAGAATCATTGCTTCTAAGTTATAGGGCTTCTTGTCAATTTTTGAACCAATAAATCATGAAGTTGACCTTGAAGACCTTGGTGGATGTCAGCCAAATGTTAATGGATTGTTAACATGACCCCTTTATAATCTTATGATCCCCTAATTTGTTTATTTTTAGATTATTTTAGTCCCATTGCAGGTGCTTGTGCTTGTAGGTGCAGATCTCACATCCGTGTCAAAGCACCCTCTGACCTCTGTATACCCTTTGTTCCTTACGGGCACCATATATTATCACTCCTGTGATGTTTTACTATTTCGCAGTCTCAAAGACCAGCAGGTGTCTGTCTTTGTGGGAACCTGGGAAAGTCTTCCAATTTCAGATTAATAGAAGGATGTTTAGGGTATTTTTACTAAGTGAAATGTCCAAAACAGTATTAAACTTTTTATCAGTCTGCAAATCCTGGTTTGACCAGACTTCAGTTGCATAACAATGCAGTATCAGAAAGGAACCCTTTTAAGAAAAGAAAACTGAATGCTTCAAATTCCTAAATGCCGTTTAGCACATTTTATTTAATAATACACTGAGCTGTCACAGGAATTACAGCAGGACGTGACACTCGTCAGTAATTCTGTTTTTCTCTCATCATTTTGTAGTTGCAGTTTTGTGGTGTTTTTTTGGTGTTTGCCCCCATTCCAAATTACTTATCACTCACGAGTCTCCGAAGCCTGGAGCTCAGTCAGCACAGCTGTGACTGATGAACACGCACGCACACACGCACACACACACACGCACGCACACAGGAGCGACAGATAATAGATATTTAGAGGTGGAAGAAATGTGTCTTTCGCTCTTAAGCTTGTTTCTCACAAAGATTGCAGATTTAGTGTCTCTTGGGTCTAATTATTCTTGTGTTATTTGCTTCCCACGAGAGTCACTGATCGATTGATTGGATTGCTTTTCTCACTCCCTGTAAGGTCCGCTGGCTCTGTGTTTGTAAAGGAGAAGGAAACAGTAATTATTCCAAAGATTCTCTACATTTTTAGTCAAGTATTGAATATCTGTCAAACAGTGATAAGACAAAATAACCTAAAATATGTGTGCCATACAGACAATATACTGCACTCATACACACTCGTTTGTGTTTATTAGGCACATTCGCTTGTTGCCGTACATTTATCGTTGGACTACATTACCGTTATCTGGGTGCAGCTGATGATTTACCAATGCAAGTGTATTTTTCTTAGCTCCTTGTGTCAGCACCCATCTGATTTCTATATGTGTGCACAGATTTGTTTACAGCGCATATAAAGCATATGAATTTATTTAGGTTTTAAGAAAGAGCAGAATCAGTAATTAAAGGAAGGACTATCTCATGTTGTATTGAATATTTTCCCTCACACCTTAATTATAATGCATTTAGTTTAAGTAACAAAAGGCCTGAAGGAGTTACACCATGACCCTAATTGACACCTCAGCCTAAAATACCCCCTCAGTGGATCTTTATTGCAGAGGTTCATCAGCAGCAACACCTCTGCTCCTGATGGGAATCTACACTGCACTGCGTGTTTGCATCCACTCCTTTCATCTTGATAATTTAAGGTGCAAAATGAAGACTGATGCAAAAAGGAAACAATTTCATTCAAAGAAGGGGGCAGTTACATTCTCCACTCACAAATCTTCAGATAAGGAAAAAAAACAAACAAAAAACTAATTTTATCCATCACACTTCGACAGCGACAATCATGCATGCATGTAAGTAAGAAGAGAAATTTGTGATGTCATCATGAACTATTTGAGGCCCTTCATTCCCATGGTAACATTACCCAATGGACACACACACACACACACGCACACACTCGTGCAGCTACAAGCCAACTTTATATGACCTGACACAGAAATAGTGGCAGGGCAGCTGAGCAGCTTCTTGGCCTTGTGCAGCAGTCTGTGATGCTAAACGCACACACACACACAGACACACACAAAAGCATCCTTTTATTTGCTAGTATTAAAGACCTGTGGGTCCTTGGAGCCCTGGGAGACCTGGGAGAGGAGGATACAAGTCACTGAGAGCTACCAGTTGTGCACACAGTCCACCCAGCCATCGTCTCTGTGATCATTTGGATCTATTTGTTTTGGAAGTGGATGGAATTGATGTCGGAATAATTCTTACTGCTCTCTGAGGGACTCTGAAGGGTGAACAATGGAGCCTGGTTTGGAGCCAAGGGATGACAGAGGAAAGAGAACACCAAAAAGAAACACCAGAGAGGTAAATTAAAGTGAACAAAATGGTGAACTTTTCATTTTTATTCCAAAAGGAAAGATAACATGTTCATGAACTTTATGGCAAAATATATTAACATTAAATTTTTAACTTCTCATGATTAGATTTTTCAAGATATCGCTTTGTGAATGAGCAAGACATTAAAGTGTGTGCAAATATGCACCTGAGTGCAAATGACAGAATATAATTGAATAGCTCATATGCCTATACATGAGCTAAACATAACTTATAAAAAAACTTTACCTTTTAAAAACCTTATATTACATTTACTACAAGTGGGACAGCGAATGTGTACAGACACAAAACTGCATATATGAACAAATCATAAATACAGGATATAATACTTCTTACCATCACATGTCAAAAAAAATTTAATATAACTTTAGGAAATGTAACACATACTTTTGTGGGATGTGAAATATGTCCAGATGCAGACCTAATTGCAATGAAAAGAATAGAATCTCTATCTGAGCAGAGGGCTGGTTTGTTGGTTTTCCAATGCATGGGTCAATGGCGCCATCAGGTGGCTGATACATATCACAAAGCTTTAATAACCAATAGAAATCTTCCATCCATCCATTTTCTCCTGTTCAGGGTCGGGGACGGGGGGTGGGGGCTAGAGCCCTTTACAGGTCGCCAGCCTGTCACAGAACTAACACAGAGAGACAGACAACCATTTACACCTATGGGCAATTTAGAATCACCTATTAACCTAACCTCAGTAACTGCATGTCTTTGGACTGTGGGAGGAAACCGGAGTACATGGAGAAAACCCACGCAGACACGGGGAGAACATACAAACTCCACACAGAAAGACCCGGGCCAAGGTGGATTCAAACCAAGACCTTCAATCAGTGATGCAGCAGTGCTAACCACTATGCTGCCCAATAGGAAAAACATTTGTAATAATAACAGCTCAGGTCTATTAGGTGTCCCAGTAAGCCACATCCACATAAGGTGGAGCACCCTGTGTGGAATTCAACTCAGTGCACCTACCTGTGCTTTCCCTGCTCTCTGTATCCTTTAAGTGCACATAAATTGAAAAACCTCACTGTACTGTTCATTGCTGTCTTTCAGGTGGTGGATGATCCTGTATATGCGAATCATCAGTCAGCAAGATGCAAGATAGACCCTGATCACCTGCTCGGCCTTGTGGGTATCGTGGCCACAGTTCTCAACCTGCTGGTAGTGGTGTTAGTGTACATCTACACCCCTGTCTGATGTGGCTACAAAAAGACTGTGTAGAAAGATTTATGGTGTATTGCATGAGTCCTGTCATTTGATAATTTTGTGTTAAATTTCTGATATTTCGCTGAATAATTTACTGGTAATCGTTTATATACAACCATCGAGAGTAGCGGTGTTTAGAGAAGTTCAGTTCCATGAAGAGAAAGATGTTTGACATTCGGCCTTTCTTTACAAACTGTCTGCAATGTTAATGTTTTGTTTCCAGATTCAATAAGCATTATAGACAATAATTACACCGCAAAATCATTATTGAATATTGGGGGGAAATGAGCATTGCTTTTATACTGTATGAATGTTAATTGGTTGTTTGATGTGATTTTATAATTGGATTTTTGCAAATAAATTTATATTTACACACCAACAGAGCAATATTCTGGTGTAAATTTGCAGCCTTTAATGTAAATATTTTTTTATTTTCTAATACACTGAAAAATAAAAAGAATCCACATTTTTATTTATAGCTTAAAAAGAAACCCACAACAAACCTACTTTTTTACCCACCACAGAGGACGAACAAACGGCAGAGGAAGAGCAGGATGTGCCTCATAAAAATCTAACAGTGGCATATAAACAGTGGTGCAGGGAACAAATGGATCATGGTTCTATGTAAAATGTACATCCAAGTGTGACTCTGCAATACAAGAAATCAATGAAATTTCAAAACCCTGAAAACAAGGACGGGCAGCCTCTGAACGGCCGTGTAGTGTGTGACTGCTAAATGCATACATGTAGCTGCTCAGCTTTTTTAAACAAAGTAGGCAACACGTAATTTTGTCCAGCTTGAGGCCTCTGCTCCGTTACTCAGAAAATATACCCATAATGACGGTAAAACATCACAATACGTTTGTTTTGAAAAAAAATATTCTAAGGGGCAGGAGCAGTATAATTATTTAGATTATTAATGTTTATATCAGGCAATATTTGACAGCTGGTGATGATGTCAATCTTTTCAGAAACAGCCTTCAGGTCATCCAGGATTAATCTGATGCTGTGGGATGCGTTGATGATGGCGCTCTGCGATGCATTCAGCTGTGATGTTGTACTGCGCACCTTTCACAAAAACCAAGCCAGAAAAATAACTTAATTTTCTGAAATTACAGCACATATTTCGTCAGACAATTAGCATTTAAAGAGAATTTTTTAAGATTTTAAAAATGACTAAGAAAGTCCTTTCTATGTATTCTAACATACTGCTTGCTTATTTCATTGCAGGATCCTCTGGTAGCCATCCTAGATGCTCAACTTAAATCAGTTTGGCATTGTGTAAATCTATATATACAAAAATATTCTGATTGTTTTTTTTCTACATAGAGCAATATGTTTGTGCTTTATTTAATCTCACAAATCTGGAATCATGGAGTGTTCCATCACATCTTCAAGATGAGCCTGAATCTACAAAGGGTCCCCTTGCAGTGGAAGAGGTCATCCCTTGTGCCTGTGCTGAAGATGTTCCAGTAGCCCTAAGGACTACAGACCTGTGGCACTGACACATCATAAAGACCCTGGTGAGACTCATCCTGGACTAGCTCCAGTCCATGGTCAACCCACTGATAGACCCCCTCCAATTCACTTATAAGCCCAGACTTTGAATTGAGGGCATTCTTCTCTAACTGCGATGCAGGTGGATGACTCTCTAGTGAGCTGGATAGTTGATTGCTTGACTGGCAGACCGCAGTATGTGCACCTGCAGCACTGTGTGTCGGACAGTGTGGTCAGCAACACGGGAGCCCTGCAGGAGTCCGCCCTATCTCCCTTTCTCTTCTCAATAAACTGATCTGCAAGTCCAGTAACATTCTGAGTGTGGAGCTTGACTCTCTGATAGAAGTTTCAGAAAGGAGGAAGTTATTGTCAATATTGAACAATCCTTCACAGTCTCTCCATCCTGTGCTGGACAGCCACAGGAGCATGATCAGCAAAAGACTCATTCACACACGATGCAATACAAAACACCACAGGAAATCATTCTGACCTGTGGCCATCAAAGTTTATAACTCACCTGGACCAGTTTCACTTGTAATATCTTATCTATACTGTATAGAGCACTGTTTTAATTTAGGATTATTTGACCTAAACATGGCACTTTAAGTGCCTCATTTTTACAATTTTTTTAATTTAGTTTTTCCAGCTTTCATATTTATATTTAAAGTGAGGATCTGTAACAAAACAATTTCCCCCTGGGATTAATTTAATTCTGATTCTGGTCACATCACTGTAGCTGCATTGTAATATAGACTACATGCTGTATAGCTATGTAGTTTGCATATTTGAGCATCCTAAGTTTAACACATCAATGTACCTCCCTGCTGGCACTGCCATAAACTTGCCGTAGTGTCTGTCCCACATCAGAATACAGCCGGCTGTTGGACTCCTGCAGCTTTTGCTGTAAAAGGGTATCTCCTGCAAACAGAATTTCATAGTGAAGTTAGTCAGAAAAAAACTAGATTGTCCTTGAGCTCTTTAAGTTACTTCTTGGTTTACCTTAAAAAATGTTTTTGCGTCAAGATACTCTAAAGATTCACTCCCAAATGCTCTCAAAATTGTCGAACATATCTAAGTGTTGTTGAGATTTAATAAGGAAAAAGAGCTGCTCTTGCTGATGAAGACCGTGAACTAGTGAGAAAAGGCTGGTATGTGGACGTTTTGGTGGGAATGCTTTCACACAATAAACACTGGAGTTATTATTCTTTACCATGTGGCCTGTGTGAGGGACTCGGTTCTGTCTTCCACTATGGACAGCATGTCAGGGTGGTCTCTGACTACAATAAGAGGAGGGAGGTCTCTCTTTAATATCTGAGCGCTATCGTGGCTCCCTGAAGCCTGCTCGGGTTCGCTCTCACTGTCCGTTTCAGACGCCTCCCCTGGAACCTGGAAGCATCCATAAAAATAAAATAACTGTTCTCCTTGCATTTCACTCGCAAACAAACGCACACAGGATCATGCATGCAAGACAACCTTGGCTCCAATCGAGGCAGTCTGTGGCGCAGACAGTGATGTGATGTAGACTTCATCATCGGAGTCTGTTTCAGACGCTTCGCCCTGCACCACTATCGGGTACCTGCCGGCCATGACTGAGAAAACACACCAAACACCACAGTCAGTCAGAACTTTAGCAGCCATGTTAACGCTAACCCTTATTCCGCTAGAAACTCGAATGCCATTAAATGTGTCTTACAAAATATGCATTTCATTTATGTCTTGGAATAAACATAAACGTCACAAACCTAGTCTGTAAGATCAAAACACAAATCACATGAGCAACAAGGAAGCAGTGGCAGACTTTTCGTGCCCATTGGACATTCAAGACATGACGTGTCGTCCCGCAATAGGAAGATAACTCAGTCACGAGTTTGTTTGTACGTTTACACCGGCGTACGCCGAAATTTAGTGCAGGGTTGCAATGGCTTTCAGAGAGGGTGTTAGCTATGACGCTTGCTGTTACATATTGCAAGAAAACAGTTGTTTTATTATTGCATAAACAATTTGGTCATATGATTTTGGTCGTTGTAGAGGATGAAATTCATGCGTTTCCCCCTTGTTAGCTGTTATAGGTAAGTATTTCCTGCTAACGCCGCCTGTGTACAGTTTAAGGAATGCACTGGCAGAAATATAGAACGTCACCCAGGAAGCAGACTTCGTGTACTGCAGTCACTTTACAGGTACTCTAAATTGAAAATTCCAGTTGGTTTGTTTTAGATGAAAGAAACATTTGTCATACATTAACACGATAATCTACCCCCAGACCTTTCTTATACCGGGGTAGTAGCCTGGACATCGTTGATAGCGAACGGTGCTAGCTGTTTGGCGCTAACCATCTTAGCTTCCGTTAAGCTCCTGCTTTTCATATTTACTACTGGTTTTGTTGGACCACTGCTAGGTTAGTACCTGCCACTGTACTGACACTGTTGTGTGTTTACCAGAGATGGCAGACGAGACTCTGTTTGAATTTCTCCATATGGAGATTGTGTCGCATGTTTACAAGGAGCAGCAATCCAGCAGGGGAACCATGGACAACAAGGTGTGCTCAGTAGTTAACCAGTAAAGTCATGTGTACCCCCTTTCCAGGTGTTAGAATACATCTCCCCTTTATATCATAATATTGTAGCATCATGTCCACAGTTTTATATGATACACTGTTCAAATTAACCACTTAGATTTCTTCTTTGCAGGACAGAGCTGTGTGTGTTTCTGTCCTGGAAGGTATGGGCTTCAGGGTGGGACAAGGACTTATTGAGAGGTAACACACACACACACAGTAAATGCTGTGTTGTGTGCAGTCTCCCTTTACAGTAAGTGTCTCATTTTATATTTGCTCTTTCTAGGTTGACCAGGGACTCTCCCAGCTTTAAGGATGAGTTGGATATAATGAAGTTTATCTGTAAAGACTTCTGGACTAAGGTGTTTAGGAGGCAGGTGGACAACCTCAGAACAAACCATCAGGTAAAACATTACAATGTGTCTGAAAAGTCTTGACTTCACACCATTCGTTTGGTTATGTGTGCAGCTGAGTACTAAGATGGGGTTTTTTTTGTTGTTTGTTCAACTTCACTTATTTATCCTGTAATAGAAATCTCTGGGCTTTCTAAAAATTTGATGTATTGTGAAACAGAGATTTAAGATCATTATTTATGGTGGGATATTATGATGATGAAGAACTTAAGAGTATCTTAAACTTTACTAAAAGCCAGTTAAGTGTCATACATGAACTAAAAGTGGCCTGTGGAATTTTCTTGTAAACAAACAGTTATGTGTGCTTGAGCGCTAACAAAGCCGTTGACTGTATTTCCTTCTGTAAAATTTAGTATCTTTTTACTTATATGCCTATTTGCTAATGCTGCAACTTTTAAAACCACTGGCATGTTATAACATTGAACCTGTTGTTACAATGCAGTATTCTGCAAGGTCCTTGTATTCATACGGATGTTACAGGGAACCTTTAAATTTTAGGAACGTTTTCTAGTAAATTAAAATGTAACCAAACTATACTATACAAACTATACACATGTTTATTTTCCACCACAGGGGACCTATGTTCTACAGGATAACAAGTTTGCTTTGCTGACCCAGCTGTCCAGTGGAAAGCAGTACCTAGATCAGGCTCCTAAGGTTAGAATACAATCACAGACACACTCAGATTCCCACATTTGTACAGCTGTGCATAGGCCAAGTATAACTAGGTGCTTAAGAATTTGTTTGTGTCTCTCAGTACCTTGCTTTTTCATGTGGTGTGGTGAGAGGAGCCCTGTCTAACCTTGGTCTGGAAAGTGTAGTAACAGCCGAGGTCTCCGTCATGCCGTCCTGTAAGTGCTTGGCGAAAAGCAATCCATGATTAATTTGGTTGGAGGATAGAGTGAGTCAAACTGCCATGCTCATTGTATATTAGTCAAACCACTGTGACTGTACTTATGAGGTTCTGTTAAGTCTGGTCATTTATAATGTATATATGAATAACGGTCCTAGTCTTGAGCCACCCTTCAATTCTTTATATTTTGCTTGGGAAATGGGTGCAGCAATACATGTGCAAACATCAATGGAAATCTCTGGTCTGATCATCTTCATTCTTCAACACAGTCTGAACTCTCTCTGGCAGCTTTCTTGTAATTTCTTTAAGGAGTCTTCAGGAATAGTTTTCCAGGCTTCTTGAAAGCTCTTCTTTGGATGTTGGCTGCATTTTGTTCAGTTCTCTGTCAGCATGATCCCACACTGCTTCAATAATGTTTGAGGTCTGGGCTCTGGGGAGGTTGATCCATGACTGATAGAGTTCCACTATGTGTTTTTTCTATCCAGGCATGCTTTTACTGCATTGGTAGTGTGTTTGGGATCATTGTCATGCTGAAAAATGAAGTTGTTACCAATCAGAAGAGGTGGATCAAAACTCGATGGAACATTTCTGCATTCATAATTTCATCAATTTTGACAAGATCTCCAGCAGCACTGACTGAAATGCAGCCTCAAACCAGGACAGAGCCCCCACCGTGTTTTACAGATGTCTGTAAACACTCATTGTTGTTCTCCTGACATCCTCCATATATATTGATGATGATTTGACCTAAAAAGACCTGTTGCCACTGATTTTCAGTCCCGTTCTTGTGTGTTTAGGCACCTCAACCTTTTCCCTGGTTTTCCTTCCTTAAGAATGGCATCTTGGCAATAGGGCTGTCACCAAATAATACAAATATAAACTTTGACATGATATAAAAAATGACATTAGAGATATCATTGCTACAGCAATGCCTTGCATTTACATTCCCTAATGTGTGCAATGAGACATACCTGGTCACGTCTGAGAGTCAGCGTACTTTGCAAAGTATGCAAGAAAACTGTTCCCACTAAACGTGGATACAACAAACTCGTTTCACTACTTGAGGTGAAAGCACACTGTCCACAACAACCAGGCGACACCAAAGGAGGTGATACTCGCAGCTGGCAATGTATGAACCAGAGGTAAATAAATGACTCCACAGGAGCACTTGTTGCTGCACCCCATATGAGAGGAAGAGCAAATGCAAATTACTGATGCAGTTATATGGTAGAAGAACGGGGCTATAAGCAGCTGGATATAAAGCTCAACCCAAGATGCAGCATCCAGGTAGAAAATATTTTTCAGTTTTATTATGTGACAAATGTGCAGCTCCTGAAGAGTCATTTTATATTTATAATTTCCAGGGAGAACACTACCTATGCTACTTTCATTCACATCGCCCACTCCTACTTGACAGCCACCCTTCTACTGAGGCCATTTCTGATGAGGCTTCAGTGAACAGGAGATGGATCATCTAAAGAGCCAGATACAGCTCTCAGGCCCTGTGTCAGGTCTTTGCTGATCCTTAAGGAGATTACTTTCACATACTGTTCATCTGCTGTAGTTAGTGAGTTTTTTTTGTTTTTGTTCTTTTTTTCCTCCACTTGTCCAGTTTCCTCATATTTTCAAGGACATACTGCACACCTTACAGAGATATGCTTTTGGCTTATCATTCTAGGAATCACTTTGTTGGTGCAAAAATATTATTTTATGAATGTCAAACTGTGTTATCTTGGGCATTTTTCATAGATTGGAATAAATTGAATTTTTTGCAACAGGCTGCTAGTAACAAACTGCCTAAAGATACAATTTATATAGATACAGTTCTTTGTTAAGTTGACTGTTGCCTGTAGACACAGCATCAGTTCATCTGTTGCATTAGAGGCCTTTTTATGCTTAAGTGATCATGTTTAAGTTTTAACAAACAAACAAAAACTGTATTTGAAAGACCTTCAGAAAGCCGGAGAACTGCTTCTCAATACCACTTACAATTACAAGAAAGTCTGGCTGTCTTGAAAGCAAAATACAAAGAAGTAAGAGGTGGCTCGAGACTTTTGCACAGTGCCGTGCCTTAAAGGGCACTACAGATGTTTCACATCTCCTACATTTTGTCTTGCCAGGTAAGTTTCAGGTGGTCATCCAGAAGTTGACCTAATCCTCTGCTCACACGGTGCTGATGAAAAGTGCCAAAAGAGAGGCGAGTGGTTCCTGTTTTCCCACCGAGGAGCGCAGCCATAAAGCAAGTCAGACATCCACAACAAGGTCCAAGCAGAACTACCAACAGACTGCTGACCACCAGGTACAACAGACAGGTCGAAAAGGGATAGCCAGGGCTTAACTTTTACTTTTTGTATACTCATACAAAAAAAAAAAGTCCTTTTGGATCTGGATTTTGTTTTTGGAGGTTTTTGCATATTTTATGTTTTCAGTCTGGGTCTAATTTACCTTTTTCAGGCTAGTTTTAGTACTGACTGTCCATGAATACAATAAAGTGAATGTGTAGTTATGAACAGGATATGTATTCTTTGTAATGTGTTAAAATGTTTAGTCTGAAAATTGATTGGCCTCAGTGGGGGGAGAAAAAAAAGAATAAATACAGCAGAACAATCCACAAACATGAGGATGAGACATATTTGTGGATATTATTTATTGCAATCTCTTTCAGCATCCATTCTAGCGATAGCTGATGAAATTATTACACGTGGCCCATTGCATTCATTATTCAGCACTTACTGTTCATCACAGAAAAGCTGTATCCAGTTCCTGATGCTTTGCTCTGCTTTTCAGCAAATTTTTAGCCTCCAGGAGCGGGATATTTGATGTATGCTGGTGGTCATTTAGGCTTTTTCTGAGGCAAAATGCAAATCTAGAATTCACTGGTAGAGATATTTGAGTTTCTTTTCATTATGTGGATGTCATGCGTTTCTAGGCCAATCGTTTTTTTTAGTTTTTGCAATGACATCTGCTTATTGAGCATCATTGCTCTGCGTAGTGGTATCACATTTAAGAGTTCACTACTCAGAATGTATTTCTGGCTCGCTATGTTTCCACCGTGTGTTTCCTTTTGTAGAGCACTGATATTTCAATGTGACATTT
The DNA here is from genome assembly GCA_024447675.2 of Pterophyllum scalare. Lineage (NCBI taxonomy): Eukaryota > Metazoa > Chordata > Actinopteri > Cichliformes > Cichlidae > Pterophyllum > Pterophyllum scalare. The sequence continues at coordinate 49,070 of JAMQGT020002063.1, forward strand.
TCATGACATTTAGTAAGTAAGCTGTAAAACATGTTCGGGTTTACAGTGAAAATGAATCTTACAGTTGTCAGGCTGTAAATGGATGTTATTTGTGTTATTTATTCTATTTTCTCAGCTAAACGTTTTTCTGAACAGATTAATAATGTCGTGACAAGAAAACCACAAAACAAGGTGTGCTAAACAAGAAATTTAAGACTGCAAAGTTCTCGTAAGGATACAGATTCACGTTCCTGGAAATGGCTGTTACTGATAGTGCCACTAGGGGGACACATACAGCTGTTATGTTTTCATGTCTCATGCTTTACCAGTTTAGATTTACCATGTTGCCAAGTTATGTTCAGAGTGTCGTCTGTTCTGTGTCAGATCACTTCTTCAGATCCAGCTATGCAGTGCCAAAAACTTAAAAACACCTCTTGTGTGTTTCCTTTGAGTTTTAATTAGGTTATTTGATTCTTAGAAACAAAATGGCTATATATTTTGTCAGGGTCATCAAAGTTGCTTGAGATATTAATTGATGCAATTAATCTGTGATATAAGATATGTAGATAAATGGATGGATGTTCATATATTTCTTTCTTTTTTTTTTTTTTTTTAAAGATTAAGATCCCACCATTACAGGTTATATCAAGGCTTTTTTTTTATGGCACTGGTCAAAACAGAAGGCACTAAGCGATTTTCCCTACTTATTAAAATACCAAAGATTAGTCTTGGCAAGCTAAACTATAACTTTAACAAACAAGATCAACCTTAAAGTCTTGTTTGTGTGTACTTGCCCACAGTCAGAACAGAATTTGGTACAGATTTTGATTATGACACAACGGTGACATTATTCTTGTGGTTTTCATTCTGGTTTTGTTTCTGTCTCTAATCTAGAAAAAATACCTCTGGTTATGTTCCAGTATTTCACTGCCATCAGTGTGAACGTTTCACCCAATAAAGGTCTTGACATACAACTTTGTTTCCCTTCAGTGTGTCTGGCTCAGCTCTTACTGTGAAGCAGATAGGCTATGGCGGCAGAAAACCACATTGCGTGCCATTCCTGTCAGAAGACTGGAAAAATATTGCCTGATCTGATGAATCTCAGTTTGTGTTGCAGCCTCCAGAGTCACCAGATCTCAATTCACCTTTGGGATGTAGTGGAACGGGAGATTCATATCAGCCAACAAATCTGCAGCAACTGCGACATGCCATGCCAATATGGACAAAAATCTCCAAGGAATGTTTCCAGCACCTTCTTGAATCTGTGAGACAAAGAATTAAGGCCGTTCTTAAGGCAAAAGGGGGTCCGACCTAGTACTTAGTGTGTATTCTTGACTCTGTTGTCTTTTGCACTTGTAACTGGGTTATCTTTTTAACCACAGAAGTCTAAGGGTGATTCAAAGAAAAGTTAAATAAGATTCCTAATTATAAGGCCTCTACTTTTCAGCTCCCGCTGATCATCGTAGGGAACAGCAACTTCTGTGACAGGCTGCATGTGAAAATAGCCAAGGATATTGAGTTAGATGTCTGCATAAATGTGTAGCGCCTGACTATTACCCACTCTTTTGCCTATTTGTTGCAACTCATTAAACACTTAGTCCAAATCCCCTCTGGAGAGAAGGAAAAAAGCAAAAGAAGGATGGATTAGAGAAAAAAGATTGGGAGGGGGTCAAATTGTAGAAAGTTAGGGGGGGGGTGAGCTTTAGGAACATTAGATGGAGAGAATGAAGTCCCTCTACAGGAGGCTGGATGGAGATGAAAAGTAGAAAGGGGAAGTTTATTAGAGGCTGGGGAAGGAGGAAAAGGGAAAGATGGAGGGGTGTGATGGTGAGTGTGAGAGAAGTACCTTGTGTCTGTATATAAATGCCTCAAACAGTATGAAGTGAGGGAATCTGGAGACTGGCTCTCAGGGACGGTGGGCAACAGCTGTTTTGTGCTGTTCTACACGGCTTTGCCTCCCTTCCTCCTGCTTGAACTCGCATCACAAAAGAGGAAGGGTGAATAGAAGGAGGCGAGCAGAAGAAAAGGAGGGGGTGTGTTCGGCACTAGAGGAAAGAAAGGCAGTGTTGGGTGTGTGCAAGTAAAACCAGCTTTCATGCTCCCAAACTGATGACTTGCTACAATTCATTTACACTGCCCATGTAAACTGAAGTCTTCTGTTGCGTGACACGCTGAGAGAAAATGTTCATTTCAGTTCAGTTTTTAATTGGAAGAAACCTGTAATCACCAGCTGCAATTTAAAATCAACTCCAAAAATGTGTAACATTTATTGATTTAAAGCCAAACGAGGTCCAAAGCAATCTAAGTAATAAAATGATGAAACTACACAGCTGTGTAACTTCCATGCATCTACAAAGAACTGAAGGGTTGATTTTGATCTGTGTCACTACTTCTCACCGACTCAAAAGGCCAGGTTTATCTTCCTCAGTGCAACATAAAAAATTCCACACTATGCACGTTGCTGCTTTTAATCTGTGTGATCTCACAGGATGACGCCCAGTTTCATCCTCACACTGCCCTTTCTATTTCTTACAAGTGATTCTCAATTTTTTTTTCTTCCTCTTCTATCACCTCTCCATCGTCACACCAACTCATTCAACTTCCTCCACTCAAGCATAGTATGAGTAATGCTCTCTCACACACACAAACACAAACTTTGTCTCCCACGGCCATATGTTGACCCACGGTGGACCTGAATACAGCCATCTGCCTGCCTTTGCTATGTCCCACAGGGGAACTGTGGGAGAATATGCTATAGGGCACAATGCAACACATAGCAAATGCATGCCTTTAAACCCCTTCACGGCCACTAATCACTACCAGACAGCAGGCCCATCTCATGATCAGTGACAAGATAATGGCCCTTGTGTGCGAGTGTGTTTGTGTGTGTTGGCATGAAAGACAGATTCCTGTAGTGCCAGCCATAAAAATGTGTCTTAAGCCTTGAAATCTTATTTTTTTATTTAGTCCTTGTGCAAAGAGTGCATTTTCCTCAAATTGTCTGGTATTCTCTGGCAGCAGGAACTGTTGCACTACAACACAGATTATACTGGTACACAGAGGTAGGGGGGTGTAAATGACACCAAAGTGAGGGAGCAAGGAAATAAGTAGAAACTGAAGATTGGCGAGATTAAACCCCAAACAAAAGACCTCTCATCTCTACATGAAATCTTAGTGGCATTACTCCACACACCCACATTCACACCACTGTCATGTTACCTTAAACCACAGTGGCCGGGACAGCCATGACTGTCACTTGACAGTCCTGCTTAAATCAGTTTTGATTTGCAAATGTGCAGCCAGAAAACGCTACTCCACCTGAGCTTTAAGGATGCGAGAGGCCACAGATTTCTCATTTTTAACCCGGAGACCTCACTGCAGACTGCAGCAGCCAACTTCCTCATTGTTACGTTCACAAGCAGCATTGTCTACCATTTGAGAAGAAATGGCTAAGCTTTGTAGCAGGGTGGGGAGCAAGATTTTTAGTGGCTTTATAAGGCTTGCGCCAGTATTACTTTCACATTTTTTTCCACCCTGTGACTACATCACAAAGTACTTTTAAATCTTGGGAAATAGGGAATACTGTTGTGCAGTGTATGCTACTGTATAAATAACCATTAAAGTTATTTTTTTTTCCAGGTTATTCATTAAATGAGATAAGTGCCACTGAACAATGTTAGTTTGAATGAAATAATTCTAGTAGAGCAGAGATACAGTTAACCTCAATGGTACAGGTCACAGGGGGACAGTGATCTAAAACGAACAGCAGAAATGACAGTTCACTGGTTTCCTGCCCGCTTGCTTCCTTCCTGCACGTTGCACCTACAGCTTCACATCATGTGAGCAATGTTGCCAATACGCTGAAGCCAGATACTTTAACATCTGCACTATTCAGTAAAAGCAGGTTGCAAACTCAATGTCAAAAATGATTTTTTTTTTCTTTAACCTGCACACGAAGCCAGAATAAAAAAAAACGAAAAACAAAAAAACCCCAAAAACTTTATTTCCAGTACAAAAAAGCAAAAATATATTAAACTTGATACAAGCATTAACAACTCAAAGTCCTCTATAAATATGTTAAAAATAAATTAAAGAAATTAATTTACTAAAGAGTATCACCTTTACCACTAAACAGGCCTCAAACATGTTGATGAAAAGGTAATTTTAAATAGACCAGTGTCTGTTCTTGTAACCAACTACATCATTAACACACACACACACAAAAAAAACAAAAACAAAAAACAGCCAAATAACATTTTCTAAAACACTATGCATACATACCCTACCCTACAGTATACTGAATCTAGCTCAGTAACACAAAAGACCTGGAAGCATAGTACACATGGGTGTGACCAGGATACTTTTCTTAACAACAAGGCAGTAACAGGAAAAAATTAATACTGAATGACAGAGAGATGCAATGAGGTGAAGTGAGTCTCATTTTTCAAACACGCACTGGGAATGTTTAAGATCTTAAAAGGAAAAAGAAAAAGAAAACAAAACAAAAGCACCACAAATGACAGTGGGACTCTTAGGAAATGTTCACCTGGATTCAAGTTATGACCTCATTGTTTCACAATTAATAAAAAGAAAAGGGTGAGGGGCAAGGAAACATGCCAGCACCCTATTCAGATCTTGTCAGGATGCAGCATGGATGTTCAGCACCTGGGAATTGTGCCTCCACGGGACCAATAATAATCACCACCACAGTGCATCACGAACACGTTTGATCGAGCCCTTCTGACTGAGTCACTGTTTACTTCTGCTGCAGAGCGGTTTAAATTTGATAATTTGACTGCTTGAGGTTTGTTAATAACACAAGAGAAACCAAAAACATCTGCGGTAACCCTAGAAACATGACACATCCATTCACACTAGCTTACTCTCCTGATTTAAAAAACAAAACAAAAGAAAAAAAAAAGACTCACCTCCTGCTCACATCTCTCTAAACAAAGCTGCAACTCTTGGTTCAACAACGTAACAGAACCTGGCAACTAACACTACAGGTACATCGTTTAAAAACGTTAACATTCAGATACGAGGCCAGCGATCTAAACATAGTAGACCCACAAAAAAAAAAAAAAAAACCTACTTCACAAACTTATAAACAATACAGTGTACATTTAATGGAGGAACTCCTAAACATAGGGTCACATCGTGTTTGTCCCACTGAAATGAGCGAGCAACAAACTCGTGTCTTTGGCTTTTTACATTCTTTAGATCAGTCACAATATGCCGACAGGAGGAAATTAACAAATTCACACTGTGATTACAATATTCTTTGTTGCAATTTGCTCTCAGCATACTATTTTGATAAAGCTTCAAAAGGTTTCCACCACTATTAACCATCCGTTTTGAGATATACTGTTGTGGTGACTCAACACACACAAACTTTAGCTTTAGCATCACTGTGCCTTGTGCGAATGACAAGTGACATGCCATGTGATAATATGTTAAGTCACTAGGTCTTTGTTTTACACAGAATACTAAGAATGTCTTGGATGTTAGTGAGTGCATGAGAGGGGAGTGTGGGTTTGTGGTCTTAAGCATGGCTACGTGTACGCTGCATATACTGTGTATGGATGCATCCAGACATTCGTGTGTGTCCCAGCATTCTACAGCTTAAAGGCAGAACCCAGTGGCATCTTCAGGAAGAGAGAGCTGACTGAAAACTAACAGACGTTTACCATTGGCTTCGTTAATGACTCCAGATGATTCTGAGCCACTGAGTGAGCTAGCAGAGCTGATTCCATCCTGGTCCTGGTCTGAAAGAGAGGTGTGGGACAGGGATCTGGCACCAAGTGTCCCCAAAAGGACCCCTGCAATACTGGGGCTCTGCCTCAAGGAAGGGGAGCTAGTTGGAGACAGCCCACATGGAGAATAGCCGGAGTCAGGAGAAGGCATGAATGGAGACCTGGGATCGGCCGCAGTAGCCCGACCCACGGGAGGCTGGTACTGCTGAGCAGGGGAGGCCTCAAAAGCAGAGTCCATATCTAGGAAGCCCCGGGAAAAACAATCAGGAATGTCAGTGCAGGAAGGAGGAGAGGTCGCTGGAGGACATGTGAATGAGGCTGTGGTAGGAGAAACATGAGGAGTGAGGGCAGATTGAAGGGCCTGCTGGGGAGCAGAAGGAAACCCAGAGAAGCTGAAACTCTGTCGGATAAAAGGTGGTCGATGTGAGTGGGAGGAAGAGGGCGGCTGCTGAGGAATGTTTGAGGAGGAAGAACGAGAGAACGAGAGCTTCTTTTCTTCCTCACTGTTGTGGACAAAATGACAGCGGATCCCATAGGGGCAGAAGCCGACTGTATGAAATGTACGGCACAGCTCAGTTTTATATTTCGGATGTCTGTTTAGATCACGTAGCTCTTCTGGCCCATGGGCAAACTGGCACTTTCCTCCATACTTGCACAAGCCATTCTCAGTGAAAGATCGACAGAGTTCAGTTTTATAGCGTGATGACGAAGAAGAGGCGGAAACAGACGACGTGGACGAGGAGGAAGTGGTGTTCAGTGCAGTGGGGCTGATGTCACTTTGGGATGTTTTTGTTTCAGTCACAGGCCAGCCTAGACTCGTTCTTGTAGAGTCGCTAGTTTCTACCATGCTCAGAGAGCGCTGGGAAAAGAAGCCAGACTTCCCCCACTGGGTGGAATTACCAAGCTGGGAAGGCAGATTACTTTCTGATTGCTGCCCTCGTTGGCTGGAGGTCAGAAATGCACTGTCAGAAGCATCTGTGGGCAGGCAGGACAGGGAGGAGAGGGAAAATGAGGTGTTTCTGCATGGCTCGCTGATGTAACCTGGCGTCCTCATTGCCAGACTTAGGGATGGTACTGCTCTGTTTGGCTCCCTCAGATTGAGATTCAGGAAATGCTGTATTAAAAAAAACAACCAAAAAACACAAACAAAAAGCCCACATCATCAACCTATACATGGCATTAATAATATCCAGCAATACATTTTCTGTCTAATCCTTGCAAATTTATGTCAGACATAAATAGAGATGATTGGTGAAAACTCACCACTAAACATTACATTTTACATATATACATATCTCCTGCTCTACTTGCACATTTCATTGGAAATATTTTAAGTCAGGTGCCCTGAATAAAGCCAAGCATCAAGAACTGTGTTTTGGCAGGTGGAGGAGGTGGGGGTCCTAAGGATCTGTAGACAAGCACATCTTGAAGAAAAAGAAAAAAAACAAACAGCAAACACTAAGCTTTTGTCAAAAAATACTTTGTATTGCATAATACTGACACCGCAAACTCAGATATTTTAAACATCAGGTTGCACTATGTAGTGTCCACCCCTCTACAGTTAATAGGCTTCTTTACTGGCGGACTATCTGTCGTCGGTGCTGTCGGACCAAAAATAGCATAACAACGTTAATTAACCAGCTTCAAGAGAAAATCACAAACTACTACTTGGTCGATAATTTGATGGGCCCATGTTGCAATGGACTACAACACCAATCGCAACAAGAACTTTCACTTACTGGCAACTTAACGTAAGGTCAGGGCTAAGTTTCTAATAACAGAACCGTTAAGGGACAGACGAAGCCTCTTAAACGGAAAAGAAAGGGATGAAGTCTGACACCTTTATCCACTAAATGAGAAAAGACAGCGAGAAGAGAGCAAACTCCGTAACAGCGCAGCTAGCAGGCTAACACCTCCCTCCCTCCTCTCCTCGACCTAGCCAACTTTCGCTCTCCGCTCAACTTTCTTTTGCTCTTTTTGTTTACCTTGCACATCATCTCTTCCAGCTCAGCAAACTGGTTCAGGGGGTAAGATGGCATTTTGCTGAGTTATCGAAAGCTTTCGTCCGGTCCCGTCTGCCCCTGCCGCGACAGATGTGGGCAATTCGCTGGCATGAGTTGGTCAGAAGTTTCTAGTTATGTATGGGTGCTAAACAAGCCCAAGACCCGGGCCACGTGTGGATTTAAAACGTAACACTGCTGTTAGCCACTCCCACGCCTCTGTGGGTCTGCCAGAAAATAGCTTTCACCACACTCTGCAGTTATAAATATGCATGCGGGGTTATAGACGAAAATAATTTTAATTCATTAACTCTGCCAGACGCATTAAAATTACTTTAGTGGGAAAAATAATAACTTTTTCATTGGGTATACTGTATAATATTCATGATGCATCTATGTCTTACATTATAGATCATTTTCTTCTAAAAAGAAACATTACGCTAACGCATATAAATATTTATATTTACTGGTCTTGGGTATACAGGCCTGTATTGCATTTTTTTCTTTTCTGCTTCTTCTCTGGTTATTAATGAATCTGCATAAAGAAAGATATATATATATATATATATATATATATATATATATATATATATATATATATATATATATATATATATATATATATATAATCTCAAAGGTGACCCACAGAACATTTGCTCTTGTGTGTGTGTGCTTGTAGCTTGATGATTCGTGCATGACTACAAGCTTAGAAAACTATAAGTAGCTGAGTTGTCCTATAAACAGGAAATGTTAATCTTTAATTGGTTTAATAATTAAAATTCTATGGCTTCTATTTCTGTAAGCTGGAACACCTGCAGGCAATTTTTGAGCGAAGGGATTGATTCCCTATCTCTCCACTATATATTGTACACCGGCTTTTAGTGATCAAGTACCCAATATTTCAGTTTAAACATGAAGAACATCCTGTTGTATTCATTCTGTCTTTTGTTATTTTTTCAAGTGTTGCTATGAAGTTAACTGAATTGACATACTGAAAACATCTGCTAACAGTGTATTTTCTTTATAGTGAATATCTGGTTTTATGATAGCTGTAATTTCTTGATACATAAGGGTTGATCTTTTGATTGCAACAACTGTTACACCATTCTTTTAAAATGCTTGTTATCAGCTGCGTAGTAAGAAATGAAAATACAGTTAGATGGTTGCTTTTGCAGATGTGCGTGCAGACAAACATAAGAAGAAAAGGCAATTACAAGGACAAAAGGAAACACAGGCAGAAAATGGAGGGACTAAACATGTGGATAGGGAGGACAGTGGAGACAGCCTAACCCTATGACACAGACAAGAAGGAGCGAAGGTGCTGATTTCAAAGGTAAAGACAGATGTGTGACAAATTCCACTGCAGAGCAGAGCCTTGAGATGATCAGTCCCATTCACGCAAAGCACAAGGTTAGCCCCTCTACCCTCACATGGACAGAGACCTTAGACTTACTACAGTCAAGCCCTTCTATCAACAGTAAGACATGTCATTCCTCACAAAGATAGAATTCCAAAAAACACATACACACAAAGAGATCTGCCAGAACTTCAGCTGTCACACCTCTGGGCTTGTAAGGAGACTTGTGACAGCATTCACGCCAGAGAACTGCTTTTGGTTTCTTCTGCAGCTGATTCTGATTAGCACTATGGCAGGTCCTGCTAAAACTGAGATTATTAGCATGTGTGATTAGCATCAGAAAACCAACCAACTGGTTTACACAAACATTATAAAGTTTACTCTAAAATAAGTTAATTTGTGGAATCAATTCAAATTCTTGAGTTAATTTGTAAGTTGAAATAAGCTGTGACCCAGTGATGTCCTGCCCACACGAAATTCGTACAGATGCAAATGAAATGCTTAAATGGTTGCTAAAAATTAGTGCTCGAAATGCTCAACCTGTCTCAGAAGTTCTTGAATCCAAGTAGCAGCTCAGAGTCCCTTTTGAAAGATGAGTTCAGCTGAGAACAAAGCCTGCTAAAAAGCTTTGTTTTGCTCCAGCCAAGTAGCCACTATTAAATGTGCATTTTTTTTGTGTGCATATCTGTTTGTGTGTGTTTGACAGAGGATTTTAATCTATCCAATCCCCAGTGAGATGTAATGGTACAGGTCCACTCTACCGTCTAAAGTTGTTAATCAAAATATGAATCACACATTACTTGGTACTTTACTTTTTGACTCCCTGTAGAAAGGAAATTAATTGGTTACTTTTGCCATTAAAAAAATATGGTGACCCTTGCATGTGGCCACACAAACACTGTGCTAAAGAAGACATGTACAAAATCTTGGTACTAACCTTCCCATTCTGGAACCTTGTGCAACAGATTGTAAGCAATACGTATATCTTCCATCCTTCAAAAGTCATAGACTGCTCTGCAATTTTTGTGAAATTTTTGTCATAAGATCATGTGATCATTGCTTTTAACAACAGTGATGTGGTTCAATCCTGTGTTAGAATGTTTTGACTCTCCTCACATATGCTAGATAAACATGGCTAAAATGTAATCACAAGTCTAGTGATCTAGGAGTAGTGCAATTTTGATATTACAGGATCATATCTGACCTGTGTTGTGATGCTTTACAGGCATGTATTTTATGTGGTTGCCAATGGAAAAATATATAAGGTCAACTTGTGTGGACAAAGATGCTGGTCTACACCTCATATGTCACAAAGCTCCTTATTCAGAAATTGATTTGGCAGCATCATCATAACCACCAGAAGCTGCAGCTTCCAAATATTGTATCCCACTGGTATTGTTACTGTGCATTTTGTGATCATATGGACTAAAATGCTTTGAGACTTAAACCAGAAGTTGAATTTGGGCTACTTTAGGCAGCTCCCTCATTGACATGGGTCACTACAGTAGGTAGCTGCGCTTCCTGACGCAATTCCTGGGGGATCTGTGCCTTCTCCTGGGACTGAGTTTGGGATTTATTTTCCTCGTAGATGAATGTGTAAACCGTTGCATTATAAACTTACCACAACTTGTTGTTATGTTTTCAATTTTCAAGATGCACATTGAGGGCATGAATATGAGCATTTAGCGGTACAGTATATGTGTTGTATATTGTCTCAGGTTAAAAAAGAAATAATGCAAAAATGGGACTAATGCAGCTGTCTGTGTGCATCAAACGGTGACATAAGAAGCTGCCCTAATTAGTTCAACATCTTAAGAGGTGGGTCCTCTGTGGGGTTTTTTTTTCTCTCCACTGACAGCAAACAACTAACCATTAGCGAGATGTCAACAACACAAGTGCCTTGAGGTAATTTGTTAACTTGGTAAACAAATGTTATAAACTGGCTATTTGGTTAGCAAGTTTAGTTTGTTTCTGTAAGAAAAAAAAAACTCTTTTGGGTGAGTTGGGGATTACTGGCAGTAGGGGGAAGAAGGTTTTGGAAGGAGAGGGGGAGGGGAAGAGAAAGGAGGTGAGAGATTTGAAAGAGAGTTCTTGCTTCTTGTTGAGTCCAGCTGGGCTAGAGGGCCTTTGGAGCACAATGAGCTCAATGAGCTGCAGAACCAACTAACAAACTAATGGCCCGCCCTCTGTGACTACACGCACACACGCACGCACACACACACACACACACACACACACACACACACACACACACACACACACACACACACACACACACACACACTGTGGAAATAACAGAGGATGGTGAATGTGTGGGATAGAAGGGCTTGGTAGGAGGAAAGAGATTGGTGGGGGAGAGGAGACGGATGAAGGGCAGGATTGGGGGCTATTTAGAAGAAACGGGGGAAATGAGAGAGAGAGAGAGAGAAGGCAATAAAGGATGGAAAATGGAGGCTCTGCAGCGAGGTTTAACCAGAGATTTGGGATTAATCAACTGGGTGCATAAAGATGTGTCACGAGATGCATTCCTTTGCTTTGTCACATAACCTTCCTGCGGTGAAATAATTAGCCTAGTCATCAGGACAGCGTATGATCATTCAACATCTGCTAGATATTAGAAGAGATTTCCAGAGGTTCCATTGCCTGAGATATTTGTCTGTAGGGTACCACTGCACACCAAATCTAATAAGATGTTTCCAGAGAAATGAGGTAAAATCAATGCATGCTTTCTGAAATATCTGGCAAAACTCTTGATGTTCAAACAATATTGATTTTCACTGAGTAGGAAGGATGTCTAAGAGCTGTCTGAGGGTTTTAAGTACTGGATGGAAGAGTGAGTAGACAGCAGATAGTAGAGCTGACTAATCCATAATCACAACAATAGTGTGTGTGAGTTGATTTCCTGATTAAATTGATTGTATTGCACTGACGTGTGTGTGTGTGTGTGTGTGTGTGTGTCTGCGTGCACTTGTGTGTGTGCTACTACAAGCTCTACACATTTGCACGCTCAGCCAACTGAAAAACTCACGATTAAGTGAAGTCATTCCTCCACAGCCCCACACAGGCTCCTTCAGATAAGAGGTTACAATTCCTAATGGAAAAATATAAAGGGAAGGGAGGAGGGGTTTGCAGACCTGATGAACATCTGCTCTTGTTTTCCTCCCCCCCCCCCTTCACTTTTTCACAATGTACCCCCTGCGCCACTCACTTGTGTGTGTGTGTGTGCATGTTTTCATGCGCTTTTGTGATTGTTTGCGATTACAGAGAGCCTTTTGGTTTGCGTTTCACAGAGGGTGTTTGGAATTGGGAGTTTCCCTGTGAACAGTGAGTGTTCAGTTCACGCGTGTGCAGCACGTTCTTCTGCAGTTGTTACCCTCAGTGCAAGTAGCACACAGTTAGCAAATAAATAGCTCCATCTCATTTGAAGTTCATGCACGCCTTCTGTCAAGTGCCCCAAAAATGTTATATTAACTGTTTTGCAGTGATTAAAATGAACGGGGTCCTCGCAGCTTTTTTTTTTTTTTAGCAGAGAAAGTGCTTTGCGAAAAACCTGAAGACAACATAGACAAAAGGACTAATACAGCCACCCAAGGACAGACCAGCACGAGATAACCACAGTAACCACACTTACTCTGTAAATAAATAGAAATTGTAACTATTACTAGTTTTGATTCAGTATGGCCTTACTCTCAACCAAGCACACACACACACAAACACACATAAACACACTCCCAGTGGCACTACACAGTAGGGTTCTACTCAGAGGGCAAAGGTCAGAGTTTAGCCTTTGACCTCTGACATCACACCCTCCCTCTCCTCCTCTCCCGCCCACTGGAATCCACTCATGTGCATTCAATTAAGAAGCAAGAGAAGAAGGACGGCAAAAGTTTGCAAACAAGATAACAGCGACAAACGTCTGCAGAAACACTGACTGAGGGTGGAGAGTTAAGACGCTGCTCTTTGGATTCATGTGTTTTTGGAGGGAAAGTGGGGGAAAAGTAGCCAGCTGTGTTTGTATTTGTGTGTACACAAGAAATACCAGTAGCATGCATACAGAGGCATACTATATGACAGAAGGTATGCGGGCTCTGATGCCATCATTTTTGCGCCGATGCACCGTTCAGTGCGATATGATTTGTTAGTTCCAGCTGAGGGAACTCTCAATAGTACAATACAATATTACACGTCAGAGTTGACAATATTTATGTTTTCAAATGCATAGCACCTTAGCTGCACCTTTAAATAATTCAGTAAATTAAATAATAAGAATCGAGTACTACAAAATAGCGAGGCATAGGTGTCTGTGGCGATCTGGTGTACAGTTAGTGTCATTCATTGCAAAGTAACTTAACATGAAATTATTTTACTTTCACCTCAGCGTCATTAGCTGTGGGTTGTGTTGCTGGTTGTTTGAGAATGCGGATTCTGTAAGCTCACATTGTTTGGAAAATATGAGCGACAGGAGGGCAATTGAATATTTACACACTATATGATCGATGGTGTCTGCTGCCTTCTGCTGTCCATGGCTGAAGTGAAGAATAACTGATCTATGAAGACACCATACACACAACAGTGTAGCTTTGCATTGTATAATTATTGATTTGAGAGAGAGGAAATAAAGGACCAAAGTGTGTAGTTTAAGCTATTCCCTTGTGACAGACTGTTCCAGTAACACTAGTGGAAAAGTTGTGGCATCAAATGTCAGCAATTGG
>JAMQGT020002064.1:0-18176 GCA_024447675.2 Pterophyllum scalare
GAGAGAAGCCGCAGAGAGGCGTGTAAGACTGCAACTCTGCTTCCTGGTCTCAACTTATGGAACACATAAATGGTGGAGGGCTCAAAGTTTGATCCAGAAGCATCTTCAAAATCGGAAACAACTTTTTCTTTCTAAAGTGGTTTGTATACTTCTGCCTTATTACCATTGTATGCATTCAGCCACTGTTTTTTTCACATCATAGTTTCATCTTCCTTCTCTCCTGTGTCCTACTAGACTGCCAAACAGTGGGTCTGGGAGGGTAAGCCACACCAGAGCCATTAACAATGTATGGCATTTAAACAGGTAGGAAGGTAGGGAGGGGATGATGAAAACAAAGGGATAGCAGGATCAAAGGATCAGGCACAGCAGGTGGTAGGACACTCTCTCCAGAGATTACTTCATTAGCAAAACCACACATAGATTCAAACCTTTAGAGAAATGACTCCAGGATTTACATTCTGCCTTCAGACATCATTTCAGTTCCAGAGTAGGAACACGGTGGCTTATTCTTTATCAAAGAATAGTGAGTCTATCTTGATACTCTTCATCAATTTGTCACAGTAGGAAAGACCAAAGTTGTTGCTGATAACATTCACGGTGGTCCCAGCCCTGTAAAATTTACATGTCCTATTGTTAAGAATATATAACTTCTTTTAATTAGAGTATTTTAACATTTTAACATCCGTGTCACATCTCATGGCTTCTAACGCTGATAACCCCACACATAATCTTCATAACGAGCGAAGGAAGGAAGGAAGGAAGGAAGAGCTCATAAAACAACTATTTGAGCTGGTTCTTGACAGCTAATTGATTTTTATTATACTGTGTGTTGAGTTTAGTAATAATCTCCCTTTAAAGGCAAAGAGATTGTTCAGAAACTGCAGGACGGTTTGCTTGTGTGTTCTTTTGATAATGCTCCTGCATACCTGCTTCACTGTGAACGCTGAACGTGTGAATGTCAGAGAACAAACAGACTAAATATAGCAGCGGACAGCGGAGCTGCTGGACTCGCACTTATATAAGTATGTAGGTAGTGTGCCAGGTATGTGGAATGAGACAGCATGCGGGCCATTCATGGTCTGAGGGGATCCTGAGATCAAAGTTTTATAGCTGTTGTTGTTCGCCATCTAGTGGCAAAGTAGGAACATTGAATAAATATTTTACATTACTGCCACCTGCTGAGCTACACTATAACTTTCTTTTGGGCCGGTCAAAAGAATTAATATGAACCGTACTGATGAAGCAGTGTGATAATTAATAAATTAATTAATTAAAAAAAAAAAACAGGTTGGTGAGGAATAGTTTTATTTTGAAATGCGTCACACAAGCTATTCTTCAGGCAGTGGTAGAAGGTGCATTTATTCATGTATGCTACATAAATCTGAGGTACTTACATGTTACTTAAATATTGTCACTGCAAATCGAATTTCAAATAAAAAGACATGAATTGTAAAGCATAAATAAATAAATAAATAACACCATCATTAACGATCAAGTGGGTGTCAAACGTTTTTGCTTTACCCTCCAAAACCGCACAAAAGTTGTTTATTTGCAGCCTCTAGTTACCAATACCAGATATATGACCTACTTCCTGTTGTTTGCAATAGTAAGAGTGTTGTTTCGAAGAGATACCAACTTAAGTTCAATTGAGCTGAGATGAAAGGTGACTTATTTAATCAGGTAATTCATTAGGAGCACATTCTTAGTTACATATACAATCCTCTTAAGCAAATAGCAGCACAGAAACTGCCTCAGCACAGCCACGGGTACAAAGTTTTTAAAGTTCTGAAGAAAAGCTCAAAAACAACTCTAAAGCAAAAAAAAAAAAAGTGATTATTGAAAGCCCCAAATATGAATATGACTTTAAAACATTTGTTTTTGTTTCAAAGCGGACAAAGAGATGTCACTGTTATTAAAAGTTGATATATAATGCTTGAATCACAACTTCTAAAAGTATCACAGCTACAGGTTGTGCTCTGCTGTTTTCAAATTACTTGCTATGATGTATATTAATGTTGTATTTATGGATCTAGTTGTCCTGGCGATCGCCCGGCGGAAGGATATAATTCAGCTAATTAGCGCGGATGAAAATTGGGTTAATTGAAGGTTTGCTGCGCCGTCTGTGTAACCTGAGTGGCGGCTGAGTCTCAGGTGTGAGTGGGTTTTTGAACAGAGTTCCTGTGGAAGCCCAGGTGAGTGTGAGAAAATACGAAAAACAAAAAAACGCAGTTCAGACAGAAATTAAGCAAGTTACTCAACAGGAAACGTGCGTAAACAGGACTTAAACACAGCTGAGCGTCTTCATGTTGGCACAGGACTGTGAGTCAGTGTTCACCTGAGCAATACCTGTCCCAGGCTGCTGGGAAAACAACCTGTCTTATTGCCCTAAGCTAGCCAACCTGTATTATGGGAATTTTTAGGTTAGACCAAGAGATTGGTTTATGTGCTCCTAGATATCATCTGCGTCACGTCAGCATGCCCGTCTGTTCTGTAAACTATATTCACAGCTTGTCATGACACCAAAACGCGTGACAGCTGTGGTTGTGTTGGTCTAATTAATTTGAAAATGCTGAACTCATTTTAAAGTATTATCGCTTCCATGTTCTTAGAGATATTCTGCTCTTGTGTGTAAAACCAAGAAGAGCAGTATTTTTTGGTGTGGATTATTACCTGGCTTAAAAAAAAAAAAGGAAAAAAAAGAAGCAAAAATCAGCTTCACCTGTCCCTGAGGTGGACTGATGTGCTGCAGCAGTATACTGCAGTGACTAAATGTGGCCATTCAAGTTCAGTCTCTGTTAATGGTCCATAAATGCAGTTTGTTTGCGTCATAATGGTCAAATTACATAAACACATGTAAGCAAAAGTGACAGCGACACAAAACATTATTTCAAAGTTCATAAAGGAATGAATGGATTTAAAAAAACGGATTCATATGCCATCAAACTGAGATTAAAATAAGAATATGTGCTAATTTAAGAACAAACGAGGATTTGCAAAGATTTTTTCCTAATCTTTAGTCTAACGCTGGATGAAGAACAGTTATTAAGGTAAACTGAAACTAACCTGCACAAAACATTTCAGTTAACTGGAATCTGATATTGTGCGGGTACAAAACTGAAAATAAACAGGAAATCTCTCTCAGCTTGGTTTCATTTGGCAATACAGCCTGCCTGAGGGCGATTATATACCGCTATACGCTCATGTCTACACGATTAAAAATTTAAAAAATAATTTAAAAAGCTAAAGTATAATAACTCTGGTCTGAGCTGGGTTTAAATGTCGGGCAATAATCTAAACGTCTCTTGCTCGGTCATCTTTCATGCCTTCCATATAACTGCTGGACAAATCCAGGTGATCTCAGGTGTTTGTCACTCGCACCTTGTGGTGCTTTGAATGTTGGTGCTGTTGCTGCTCAAAACTGTGTTAAATGTATCAAAGAGGACTGTGTGGTGGTGGTTTTCCCATGCCATGAAAAAAGGTTTTTATTGTGCCAAATCTGGAGTGTCCCTCTAAGTGAGGGGTGAGCAATTAATTTTCCCAAGGGGCCACATGAGAAACTGGGACTGTAGTGGAGGGCAGCACCAGTAAGCTGAATTCATGGGGTCATTGATGCAGCCTCCACAGCAGTCCCAGTTTCTCATATGACCCCCCCCCCTTGGGAAAATGAACTGTGTAACAGTCGTAATTGTGTATTGTCTCTTTACGACAGTCTAAACATTTGTTAGTGATGCCACAAGTGTGCGGAGAAGCGTTTTTGGCAGACGGATGCATGGATCGAGGCGGACCTCTATTCTTCTATCACCGCCCCCCAACTTTTAGTAATGTCACGGGTTGTATGAACTCTGCTTATTTTCATGTATGATAATGCAGCAGCCGTTCAACCGGGCTTTATAAGGTTGGTGAAGAGTATGTTTATTAAAGAACAACACTGTGGAATTCCCAGTACCAGTGTGGTTGTGCGTTTTTGACTGTCTAAGTACGTTTGCCGCCTCCTCTTCACCACTGAACACAACCCAAACGTTACAATTGCCTCACCCCTGCTAAGTCATACCAATGCTGCAGATATTACAACATGAATAGGAACTTCCTCTGTCTGAATGCAATAATCTGATACAGCAGCAGACTTTAGTGGTGTGACAGGAGGCTCGTTGGTGATTAGATCATCAGGACAAATGACTGACAGAAGCAGGATCAGACAGGATCCTCATCTGGGAGCGTGTCAGTATCTTCTGGTGCGAAGCAATAAAACCGGTTTCTGATTAATACGAGAGGAGTGATCCTTTCTCCTTCCTAATGACACATCGAGTTACAACACAGACGCTGATGTGTGCAGATGATTTCATATCTGATTTAAAAAGCCTGAGGCGAGTGTGTCTGCTCACACGGTTTATCTCCAGACTCGGTGAGGTAGTGATGATTATTACTGTTATCAATAATGGCGTTAAAGCCCAAAATGATCAGATCTCTTGTTTTGTCCAGCAAGTGATTCCAATTTTCAAGATATTGCTTTTAATTGGTGAACATGTCTGTGTTTGGATGTTGGAGAGGTTGGTTGTGGAGCAAAAAACAAAACACAATAGTTTGTATCAATGACCAAATGTTATCAGCAAAGGCCTTACCGCCTTTTTACTGTTTGTTTAATTAATAACTGAGCAACCAAACTCACAGGTTCATCTTAATATCCAATGATATGCGGTCATGTTGCCCACCAACTACCTCCCACATTCTTCTTTCAGCTGGTCCCTTTAGGGATCGCCACTCCATCGCACTCTATCCCTGGCATCCTCTTCTGTCACACCAACCCCCTGCATGTCTTCCTGCACTACATCCATAAATCTTCCTCCTACCCATTTGCTCCATATTCATCATCCTTTGTTCAGTATATCCACTATCCCTCCTCTGTACATGTCCAAACATCTCAGCCTTGGCTTTGTCTCCAAAATGCTTGGCCTGAGCCGTCCCTCTGATACACTCATTTCTGATCCTGTCCATCCTGGTCGCTCCCAGTGAAGATCTTCAGCTCGGCCTCCTGTCTTTTTGTCAGTGCCACCATGTCTAAACCATACATCACGACAGGTCTGACTAACATCTTGTAAACCTTCACTCTTGCTGCTATCCTTCTGTCACAAATAACCCCTGACACTCCTCTCCGCCCACTCCACCCTGTCTGCCCTCTCTTCTTCACCTCTTGTGCTCTGTTACTTTCTATGGTATTTAAACTCATCTACCTTCACAACTTCTGCTCCTTCCGTGTTTACCTTTCCGCTTGCCTCCCTCTCATTCACACACACCTTCTGTCTTGCTTCCATTTCAGACCTCCACCTCTCCAGGCTCTCTTCCACCTGCTCCCCACTCTCACTGCAGATCACGATGTCATCTGCAAACATCATAGCCCACAGAGACTCCTTCCTGACCTCGTGTGTCCGTCTTTTCATCACCACTGCAAACACGAAGGGGCTCTGAGCCGATTCCCCCACCTTAAACCCATCTGCCACTCCTACCTCACCGCTGTCCTCATGCATGTCCTTCACCACCTTCACATACTTCTCTGCCACTCCTGACTTCCTCATGCAGCACCACAGTTCCTCCCTTGGCATCCTGTCACGTTTTCTCTAGATCCACAAAAACACAGTGCAAACTCCTTCTGACCTTCTTCTATATGTCTCCATTAACTCTCTCAAGGCAAACGTCACATCTGTAGTGCTCTCTCATGGCAGGAAGTCGTACTGCTGCTCACTGATCATCACCTCTCTTGTTAACCTAGCTTCATCAGCTTGATCCCTCTGTAGTTACTACAGCTTTGCACATCCTCGTTCTTGATAGCCAGTACATGTCTCCGTTCCCCAGGCATCCTCCTAAAAACTCCACAAATGTTTGTAGAAGCAGTCTGCATGCCTAGGTGCCTGGTTTTATACACCTGTGGCCACGGAAGTGATTGGAACACCTGAATTCAATGATTTGGATGGTGACTGAATACTTTTGGTTGTAGTGTAACTGTGGGACAGTCAATTGTTGGACCTCTAAACAGATTTTATTGAAGTGAGACTGAATGTCTGAAACCACTTCTCTGCAGTCTTCTTTCATTTTTAAAATGCTTTGCAAAGGAAAAAGAGTTTCAGTACAACTTGAAGTCATTATTACTTAATAGCCTTCCATCTCATTAGGTGAAAATGAAACTTTCTAACCTTGGAATTTCTCAGGAGGAGCGGTTGGGAATTTCTAAGGTGAGACGAAGCCAGCGCCTTTCCACAGCTGAACACACCCGTCATGTGTTTGGGATTAGACTCACTGTTAAGGAAGTGACACTGGTGGAGCCGAAAGTCTTCAGAGCCAGCGCGGGGATGGAGTTTAATCATCCCAGAGGGCCGCGGTGTGACGTGCCACCTCCAGCAGTTTGTTCTGTTGTCGTGGTGAATGAAACCCATAAATGTATCTTTATTATCTTGCAACCATACAGAGGGGACATTTGGTATTTATAATTATTGGTTTTGCTGCTTTGGCTGAAAGCTGGATGCAGACTGTCTGTGTCATATTGTTCTTTTAGACTTCACCTCTGCTAATTTGACCTGTTTTTAGCTCCAAGAGTGAAAAAGCAGTCTGAAGTTTGAGTTTTTGACTCACTTACACAAACATTGACCTCATTATCTGAAACTTGACTAAAAATTTATGTCCATCATAATTGTGACTGGGACGCAAGCCTCATAAAGCCTCATTCTTCTCAGGTTAAGTGGTTATTTTCTTTCTCGCTTTAAAAACTACTTTACTGAGGGGGGGGCAATAAAAATAAAGTCAGCGTGTATTGTGAATGAGTCACATCCTCTAAAGTCTTGACCCTGTGAGAAAGTGGGCAGCAAGGAGTCACTCAGCTTCCAGGAATCCAGTGTGGGAATTCCCCCCCCCATGCTGCTTGTCTGCCCTGCTGTTCGACTCTGGATCCAGCAGCTTGCTCGTTTCACATACCTTCAGTTTGCCCTGTACTCCCGTAGAGACGGCTTCTGATCAGCTGGGGAGGGGTAGCTCGTACCTGCAAGGTAGAAGTGAATTCTGCTTCCTTATTGGCTGAGAGGAGTTAAACAGGAGTGGTTAGTCTCCTCCTACTTCCCTTTCTATTCAAAAGCACGAATGAAAGCAGCCGGGAAGCAAAAAGAGAAGGAGCTGTACAAAGAGTGGACATCTGAGCCAGCTGAGTAAAAAAGCAGAGGCGGTCACAGGTTGGTGGTTTCATTTTTAAAGCTTTTGAAGACTTTAGAAAGTTTTCTGTTATTGAAATGATTAAGAGGGAAAATGACAGTAAACCTTATTAACATTCTTACAAAGACTTCAGTGATGCTCGCCTTTCTATCTATAAAGTTTAAAATTAGGCGCCCAGGCACGCTTATTTTCATCTCAGCTTAACTTTGGCAATAAAATAATTTGGAAGAAAAGTCCAGCTTTGCATGGGCTGCCTCCGTTTTACATGCTGCTTTGTTTGGCGTCTGGCAGCAGTGATGACCTGAAATGCTCTGGAGTCGCTATCACCCCTCATTTGTATTTTAGCAGGGAGCGCTGGCATCACATGACCGTAGCATCAGGCTGTGCTCGAGCTGGAAGATTTAATCCAGTAGTTTAACATCTGACAGTTACGCCCTCTCCAAGGTGACAGAGTAGTACAAAGTAATAACTTTGTGTTTTAGACACGTTGCTGGAAAAGTCGATATTTGAAGATGTCAGACTGATTAACTCAAAGCAGCTGCAACATGTTTCCTCTCTTTCTTGACTTTATGCACTGCTGTGGAATTAAAACGTGATTATTGTGTCAGTGTAATCATTCGAAAGTCTAAATTCGCTCTGTTCACATTTAATTACGGTCTGCTTAATAAAAAACACAACTTTTCCCCCATTATTGTGATGTTGGCAGTAACCAAAATAATTGTGACTGGGTTTTTGCCGTAATTAAGCAGCTCTAATTTGACCCAGTATGATTTGTCCAATAAATATTTATAGAATAATTAAATAATGCCCTATATTTGGCCTTGAATCGGCAGATTTGGGAAAGTTCTTCGGTTATCATAATTATGTTGTCACAAAGGAGCATCGCAGCGGGCAGCACTGCGTGTTTGTTTTGACGAGTTTTGCACTGGGTGCCCTCGTCCTCATCTGAGACAACCCTAAAGGGGATGATTGTATATTTAAAGAACGTATCCTAAATAATTAGTAACAGGTGATTATTAATGAATCATTTAAGGCATCATTTAGTAATGAGTTGATGGTTTCAGTGTCAAAAGAGTTGCCGCGTCCCTTAACTTGGAAAAAAACTGAATACCCATGGATTTTTGGATAATTTTTCAAACAATACAAGGCATATACCGATCCCATTATGACCACCGTCCTAATATTGTGTTGGTCCCTCTTTTGCTGACAAAAACAACAAACAGCTGCTGTGCGTTCTGGCAGCTTTCTGGCAGAATCAGCATGAACTTTTTCAGCAATTTGCGCTACAGTAGCTCGTCTGTTGGATCGGACCGCAGGGGGCCAGGCTTTGCCTCCCATATGCATCAGCGAGTCTTGGCTGCCCATGACCCTGTCCCTGGTTCACCCCTGTTCCTTCCTTTGGACCACTTTTGATAGATCCTGATCACCGCAGGCAGGGAAAACCCCACGAGCTGCAGTTTTGGAGATGCTCTGACCCAGTCATCCTGCTTAGCCCTTGTCAAATTCCCTCAATTCCTTACACTTGCCCTTTTTTCCTGCTTCTAACTTCAACTTTGAGGACAAAATGCTCACTTGCTCCCTGATATATCCCACTCCCTTGCAGGTGCTATGATGAATAGATAATCAGTGTTGTTCACTTCACCTGTCATTGGTTAAAATGTATAAAGATGTTTTGGATAAATTATGACACTTTAGAAAAGAAGTAAAAATATATTTATTTTTTAGACTCTTAGAAAATAATGTGGAACTGTATCAGTTGCTGAGCTGTGTGGAAACGTGTGGGCTTTCTTCATGTAAAAATCCCAAGTTTCTCTGGGTGTTAACAGTTCCAGTTAAAGTGATGCACAAAGCTTTCCTAATATGGCAACATCCCACAACAGTCCACCTGCTGAGTGACGTAGAGACCCCCGAGGCGCCGTCGTCACCGGCCTCATTGTTTAATTCATCCAGAGCGTGTGTAACTCACAGATGACAGTTATTAGCTGCATGCAGCCGCATGCCTTCATCACGGCCTCCAGGCTGCGACATTGCAGATAGAAGCGAGCGGGTAGAGACGTGTGTGTCTGTGTGTTTCCTGTGAAAGTGAGAGTGTATGCAATAAGTTTGTGTGTTGGCTGTCTTGTCTGCTGTGGTCGCCCCGGGCGTTCAGTCAGAGCAGCAGCACACAGTGAACAGATGGTCAATGGCTGTGTGACGCGGTCTATTGACTTTCTGACTCAGATGTCGGGGCCAGGCCGTGCTGCAGTGCTAACAGATGATACGTGCAGTCTGACGAAATGTATTGATTTTCTGTGAGGTTTTGTACATGATCAAACTGGCTCCTCTGATCTGAAAGCCTGTGTTTCACCACTCAGACCCAGACTTTTTCCTTTTTTTTTTTTTTTTTTAAACACATTGAGATGAGTGTCATAAAAAATTTGAATGCACAGGAAGGGTGTTTCTCTGAGCTGGATTTAGAGTGGAAAAGCTGCAGAGGAAAAGGAAGCCAAACCGACACCAGCTTAGGTGCTTATTTGCCTCAGTTGTGTGTTTTTTATTTGGCTCAAAGTGCTCCTTTGATTTGTGTCCCCTCCTCCTCCCAGTGATACAACTTCTGCTCCTGGAAAGCTGACAGGCAGACCGATTGCTCAGACGTACAACAAAGATGGCCTCCGTTGCACCGTTCAGCCGACGGCAGTGGGCATCCCAGTCGCTCCGGGTCACCGCCAAAGAGCTGTCCATCGTCTCTGCTCGTGGTAAAAACACGGCCATTGCAGAGCGCTTCTCCAAGTAAGTCCCCACCACAAGTTTAATAATTTACCGGCAGCCACTCTGCAGATCCATCATTTCTTTCCACACGTCACACAGTTGTCGATGAGATGGTTTCCCATCATGCTTCTAGCGTAAATTTACAAGAAGAAAACTGTTGAACAGTGGAGAAGAAACATAATGAGCTGCTCTGTGTGTGTGTGTGTGTGTGTGTGTGTGTGATGGTTTTATTGTAGCCCAAAAGAAAACGGCGATACTGTGGACAGTGCTTAGATAAGGAAGTGAGTGCATTTAGCAGTTGTTGACAATCTTCATGTGATTGAACTTCGCTCTTTGCACGAGCCGTGACCGCAACAATGTAAATAATCAGGGGTTAAAGTGGGATTTAATAGGTATGGAGAACCTGAGATCTGCTGTGCAGCAGGCTAAGAAAACCCACCGAGAAGAAGTCGAAGTTAGAAAACTGCTTCCTGTATTATATAAGAGAATGTTACATGAGCTATCACATTATTTTTGGCTGCTTTCCATCCAAGTGAAAATCTTCTTCAAAATTAAGTTGATGGTGTTATTTCTGTATAAGTGGCCCTCTGTATGTTTGCAATGGTTCATTTTTCTACCAGCTCCTTTAATGTGACTTCAAACAGGAAATGAAATGTAAATAAACATAACCAGCAATATAAAATCTACTCTCAGGCTCTGTTAAGATCTCAAAGCACAGGGCTTTAGAGTCGGTCTTTAAAGCTGCCCGTTGTCCTTTTTCATTAACGTCTCTTTTTGCGGTCTCTTCTGACACACAGCCCAGAACTGGCTTATTAGTGTTAATGTTTCCAAAGCTTTGAAACAAGCTTAATTTGGACTTACTGTCCCACACTTTGTGGCACAGATGATTGTGTGTCAGGTAAAGACACCTGTTAAGGAGTGTTATGGTCACTGGCACCAGGGGGCTGCCCGTTTACCTGCAGAGAGCGATTATCACAGCCGGTCTGTGGGCCTGTTTGTCCATCAGCCACAAAGAGCAAAGTTATAAGCTGCAAAGAGCTGCAGGCGCTGTCTGTACCCGCGTTTATGGCTCACTTGTCAATGAGTGTATTTGGGATTTTTGAGCAGCGCATGAGGCAAATATCTACCTCAATGGCCACAAGTGCAGTGCCATAAATTAAGCATTAGCCTTGAGTGACACCTTATCTTTGTCTCAAGTGACTTCCTGTTGCTGTGGGTGGGTGGAGCTTGTGAAAGAGCAGCACAGTGGCAACGCAACCAGCAATGAAGCAGAATGAGTCCGTTAAAACAGCGGACACATAAGATAACAAATAATTACCCACAACTCACTCTGTTCAACGAGGCAAACATAAACACACACAAACCAAAACAAAACTCCTGCCTTGGTGAGTTATTTTTTTTTATTGATGAGTTATTCAGGAACGTGCTGCTCACTTTTCTTCCTCCATCTGTCTTTACTGTTCTCGAGCCTCTCGCAGCTGTAAGCAGCCTGTTGGTTAGCATCAGTTCAGGGTTGGGTTAATAATTGTTGTCTTGTATTAATGTATACAATTCATACTCCCACCTGGTTATCAGGGTTGTTTCAAGAGATTTTTTTTTGGCTTTTATTATTTTATGGGGGGAAGACGTGCAGCAAAGAGCCACGGGTCGCCCACGTACCCGGGCCGCCTGCACCACAGCCATGAGACCTACATGGTCGCCTGCTCACCCACTGAGCCCCCCCCCGGTGCCACAGGGTTGATGTTTTGCCAAAATGTCAATTTAATTCAATTCCCTTTATTCCGCTATATTTATATAGGGCCAAATCACAACAAAAAGTCACTTCAAGGTGCGTTATATTGTAAGGTAAAGACCCTACAATAATTACAGAGAAAACCCAACAGTCAAAACGTCCCCCTATGAGCAAGCACTTGGTGACAGTGGGAAGGAAAAACCTCCTTTTAACAGGAAGAAACCTCTGGCAGAACCAGGCTCAGGCAGGGGCAGTCATCTGCCACGACCTGTTGGGGTTGAGAGGAGAGACAGGACAAGAGACACACGGTGGAAGAGCACTAGAGATTAATAAC
Source organism: Pterophyllum scalare (assembly GCA_024447675.2). Classification (NCBI taxonomy): domain Eukaryota; kingdom Metazoa; phylum Chordata; class Actinopteri; order Cichliformes; family Cichlidae; genus Pterophyllum; species Pterophyllum scalare. The sequence continues at coordinate 12,006 of JAMQGT020002064.1, forward strand.
TAATGATTAAATGCAAGATAATTTTATTTTGAAAATCCCAGATACACCAGCACTAACTTTTTAACTGGAGCCGTAGATTTCTGACCTTCACAAATCCGCAGATGAGACAAAGCTCGACTCCGAAACGATTAATCCACTCCTCCACTTCCTGTGCGTCCCGTTCGCAGTACAACATGTGATGAAGATTTTCCAGCCACATTTGCTTTAACCCACAAACCCTTTTGTTGTTTTTGGAGAGGAGCAGCAACATGTTTAAATGAATTTCCTGGTTGTGTACAAGCAGCAGCTGCTTCTGCCTCTCCACTGGCACTCATCTTCCGTCCTATATTATGTCTGAACTTGTTTTTGTCCTCCGCAGGTACCAAATGGCAGCAGAAGAGGGCAGCATAGAGAAGAGGAAAACGGTGGGTAACACATTCAGACGCATTCACGTTTGCTTCCCAGCGGTGGAGGAAGTGTTTCCGATCAACGCCACGACACTTGTTTTCACGTTAAGGTTCAGCATTTAAAAAAAGAAGTCATTTAACCATCTCCACACTGGCCATCCCTGCACCAGGACCACCCGAATCTGTTGCCTTGTTTAGACTTTGGCTCATTTCATTAGTGGATTTCTGTCAAATTTTAGGAAATCTTAGGGGGAGAGGAAAGAAAAAAAAAAAAGACCAGTTCATTTAGGACTGTGAGCCATGGCGGTGACGGAGCTTAAACCCAAAGTTCTCAAATGGTGACTTTTTTCTATACACATGTAGTGTTTTGTTCAGCGTTAAGTTTTCACTTCTGGGCCTCAGTGTTGGAAAAACTCAAAGCCACCTCACCATTCAGAATTTAAAATAAATAAATAAATTTTTTTATTCCATTGCAAGAAAGTATTAATTTTTGCTCCTGCTGGACATCAACATAGAGCGACAGAAATCTTACACTGAGATGTGTTATTTTTATTTATATTAACCAGCATCACAAATTTATCGCATATTTTACAATCTGAAAAGCTACAAGACGCTCTATCTTTCATCCAGATAAGGGAAAAACTCAAAAAAAAAGAGGAAAAATTCAAGCAGCAGCAGGAATTCATCTTCCTTGGTAGGGGGGTGGGGGTTGTTTGTAGATAAACTACTGTGTAGACTCTGCACGCACATGCTTTGTTCGTGTTATTTCTTAACATTTTTCCTTTAAAACTATGTGGACATGCACAGACCAAACCCTCATTCTTCGAGTTCGGCGACCTCGTGTGTCTTCATTTCTGTTTCCTTTCTCTTTCTGTGTGGATGGATTCTGAGAGCGGATTACAACCGACTCTATTAACTCTGCTTGGAGACGTTATTCCTTGAATTCCTTGCATCTCCAGCACGCAGACTCCAGCAGTGAAATTGTTATCAGTTTTGGCATCTGCTGTCCTGCAGCACTGATAACAAGATGCCTCTGTCTCACCTGGTCAGTGCTGAGATACAGGCCCTCTCTGCACATACACAGGTAGCTTTATCCACACTGTAGGCCTTCCACCCCCGCATGGAAACAACATTTTAGGTCATTGAAAATGACATTTTTAAAGAACTCTTTCCAGGAAAAAGCTTTTCAGACTGTTTTTCCCATGTGGACAAATTTTTGTCTCACAACGTCAAAGGGGTCTGTCTTCATCCCCTTTGCATGAGGGGATTTTTTTTTTTCTTTCTACAATGGTAAACGTAGTCAAAATATTGCTCCTGTTAATTTTACTATGTGCAATTTTAATAACTAACCCCACCCCACTAAAAGCAACTAAAACTAAAAGCAGAAAATGCCCATCCGAGTGTGGGCAAAGCTTTGGGTCACAAAGTAGGCGGACGGGCGGCTTTATGAGCCGCGTTGGTTCTGTGGAAACTTTGCTTTAATTCAGTTTGCTGCACTTAAAGAAGTAAACTCAAAGAGGCATATCAGATTTTATAATGTTTATATCAGAGCCACTTAATGAGCAGTTTATACCTCCCAGGTTACTGAGCACATGTGGATCAGTTCTTTATTTTGAGCCGTTTGTATTAATGTTCAGCTGTTCGTTGGGAACTGCCTTCCAAGTGTGGATCTGACTTGATGTTCCCTTAACTTTAAGGCTCATAGCTGTGAATACCTGCAGCTAGAAGATTAAAAAAAAGAAGCAGTTTTCTCTTTAAAATCTATATTTCTTTTGCCTTTTGTGATTGGTCAGTAGGCGGTGGGTTTTGTGTGCGCTGATATCCTGATATCTTGCAGCACAAGTTGCCGACCGCCTTCCTAACCCTAAAAACCCGGGTCAAACCCAAAGTTGCCTCGCTCCCTGGTAATTTCAGTGAAGTTGTCTTCTCTGATGAGATGTTGTGTAATCTGACATTCCTTCCTCGCGTCATACTGCTGCTGTAAACGGTGGTTCTACAGAATTTCTCTGGCAATCCTTCATTTCCTGAGAGGAAGGTTGAAGCCGAAGGTGTTCCTATCAAATCTAATCTCTAAACTAAACATCAGACACAGATAGGAGCCCGGGAGGCTTATCAGAAGATTAGTATTTATGCAGGTTTAGTTTCTGTGCCGTTTTTAGGTTTCCACCTCCCTCCTCTTTACCTTTTTCTCATTTCCTGCCTTTATTTTCCCTCCTTTCCCTCACTGACTGTCTCTGTTTCTGATTTTGTTCCCACTCCCTCCTTACCTCCCCGCCCCCTCACCCTTCGCCCCCTTCGCTCCCTCTCTGCTTCCTTCCCTCCTTCCTTCCCTCTGTGTCGTAGAGGGGGTGGGGGGGTGGACTAGTTACTTCATTCTGATCACTTTTCAAGCCTCTCACATCTGGGACAGCTTGCAGCACTTTCAGCCGGTCAGCAGACGACACCAGCACGCACATTTTCACAGCGCCGACCGGACGGCCGGGTCATCTGCTTCGCTCTCAGGTTTTTGACACACACACAAAGTTTTCCCAGCTTTCTTTTCAACTCCAGGTTTTATAGATGTGCATGCAGAGCAGCTCTCGGCTCTTTTGTCGTTCACGTAGGAGTTTGTTTCCTTTTCTTTTTGTTACCTAGCTCAGACTGCGCAGACTCGCAAGAATGCCAGCATGTAGTTTAACATCAGTGCAGCCGGCGTTTCACTTTTATTTATTTATTTTGGCTTCATTCAGATATTGGAGAACATCAAAGTGGCCAAAGTGTGTCCAGCATTGATGGACTTTACTGAGTAAACTAAAAACGGACTCAGAGAGCAGCTAGCATCCCTCGGTGGGAGTCTCCTCTGACAAAGCCTCAGAAATTGTGAGTCACCATAGTTTATTGTGCGATTGTGTGGCTGGCAGTAAAAATGAGGGTTATCTCCTCTGCGGTCTCTGCTCTGGTTGAATACCTCATGCAGCATCCTGCTCACGCTGCATGCTGCACAAAACTCGAGCTGATTAACCTTCAAGTGACTGAATGCCAAATATTTACATGTGCTGTTTTTAATCAGAAAAATGTTTATCATGAGTTTGTCTGACTCTCCGACTTTAGATAACTTTTGACGAGAAATGGCCCGTTGGTGTGAAATATGTGCATGTTTTTGTTTTTATGCTTTAATTTGATTGTAATGTGACCCAATGGTAACAAAATGATGACATAAAAAAGGTCAATTGACAGATGAGAGCTTGACTAACTCCTGTTTTTAATATTTCATAGATGACTGAAACGGCACTGGAGCCATAAATGACACCCCCTCCCCCTTCAGTCACTTTAGTCATTAACATAGTTTGATTCCCTGAGGGTTAAACAAATATGTGAAATACTTAACCATAACCTTGACTTCATAACTTCTGCAGTCCCGTTCGGACAGAGTACAGGACATGTTTGACTTTGTAAGTTGCAGTCGGGTCAGTTCTAGGCTGTTAAAGCCAAAATCATCAGGTGATTTATTTACTGGGTGGATAAATGTTTTATTGTTAAGCTGTTTTTAACCTCTAACTCCTCTGGCTTCCCCTTCTTAATATAGTCATAGTTTGATGTTTGTGGTGGTGAAAATGAGGGTTAGCTTCTGTCTCACATCATTACAGGCATGATACACAGAATATTTAGCTCTATCTCTACTTCCTAACTTCTATAATGAGATTTACTTTCTGTGGCATTTGTAAGTAAATAATGTAAATAAAAATTTATATATTTTTATTTACATTATTTATATATATATATATTTATATTATGCTTAAATCAGCTTTTTAGGTGGTTATGTAGGTTAAATGTGCTCTTTTTTTTTTTCCCATCTGTGATGATGCACTTTTAAGAAACTTAAAGTTTAGCATCTGATGTTTCTGGGAGTTTGCAGGACTTTTTTACATTATCATAAAACTACTAAATAGAAATGAAAATAAGGGACACTCGCAGCACGTCTGTGCGCCTGATCTGCATCGAGTTGTAGTTTAAGATACGAGTTGAATTAATAATTAGTCTTAAAATAATTAGTCTTTCTAAATCTTTCCTGACACAAAATCCAAATCTTACAGTGGAAATAGTTTTGGATGCAGGCAGAAATGCTCAGTATAGTTTGTCTGAATTCAACATATTTTTAGTCCCTTTTTTTTTTTTTTTTTTTTGCTTTTTGAGGATGGCATGAAGAAGGAACCTAGATGTAAATTGGGGGGGGTATTGATGCTAATTTACTACATGAATACATTTGAAAGGACCAAATACAAATGTCTATGTATATAAAGTTTTGGGATTTGTTGAAACTAAACTACAGAACTATTCCAGCTTTTATTAAACCAAGCTGATGCTCCAGCTGTAAAACTCTGAAGAACTGAACAGCTGATTGATTCTTTCCTCTTCAGGTTGCGGAGCCTCTGCCCTCGACACTGTGCGGCGGCAATCTGAGTATTTTAAAGAAACGCTGGGAGCAGCAGCAGGAGCCTCCATACATGCAGAGACCCCTATCTTCGGCCCCTCAAACTCCCCTCGGTGCATCACTGGGCTCCAAGTCTGCGCCCTCATCGCAAGTCAAGCTCCAGCAGGACCGCCTGAGAACCACCGTGCTCTCACAGGACCAGGGTACAGAGATTCAGGTGACCAGAGAGACCAGCCAGGACACGACTGACATGGAGGCGAAGCCCGGTAGAGATTCAGATGAGCGAGAGGGAGCGGCAGCATCAGCAGTCGAAGTGCCTGAGTGCGAGAAGCCCAGCATCCCCCTCAACAGCCTCAAGATGATGTTTGAGAAAGGAGAGAACCCAGACAAGGCAAGTACTGCTTCTCAGGGATGGTGGCCAGCAGGTTTCACATGCAGTGAAACACTGGATTTAATCAGGTACTTTACCTGAGTACAACTTCAAGGTGATATGTTTTTAAATTTACAGACACTTTTTAATTCCACTTCTTCCAATAATCTTCGTGAATAACTAATGTGACTCAGTGTAGCTAATAAACTGGAATTTGGATGAATACTTCTTCCACTGCTGGAGTCTCTTTTAAAGCCGCCTCGTTTATGAATCAGAATTAATGAGAGAAGCATTAACAGTCTGGACTCTCTGAAGCTGTTTGGTTAAATCTTAAACTGCAATCAGGATTTTAAAAAGTGTTCACTTGTTCTCAGGGAAGTCAGATCCCCCCCCCAGTGCCGTCATGCTGATAGTCACATGTTGCAGCCTCACTTCACATCCTCCTCCTTTTAAAAACACACACACACACACTCAGCTGACTCACACGTCTCTCTCTGCGAGGATCCTCGAGCGGATCTCGGCTTCACGCTCCCCGAGGCAGCTAACTGTTGTTTGTGGAGCATAAAAGTGGAGGAATTTAAGGTCCAGTCATGCATTAGCTCGAGGCGTGTAAAATGTAAAGTGCTCATACTCTGAAGTGCGACATGTTAACAAGAGCCAAGCTCTGTTTCCTCAACACAGAGCGCCCATTTTATGACTTGAAAAGTCATCGTGAGGCTTTCAGAGGCGGACTGATGAGTCGGTGCTCGACGTGCTGGACTGATTTTAAATTTAGGGTTTAGCGTTGAGTAATTGTAGCCTCCCAGTCATGTCACCGGAAATGTAAAAATCTGAAATAAACTGGCCACTTCTGTATGCGTACTAGTAATAATTAAAACAAAAGTGACAATTCAAAAATACTGGAAGAAATGTAGAATATAAAATAAAAATTCACCTCCAGTTAAAGAGATTGTTACAAACTGGGCCAAATGAGAAAAATGAATTCAAAAAGTAATTTAAAAATG
>JAMQGT020002065.1:0-92806 GCA_024447675.2 Pterophyllum scalare
GTTATCTAACTTACTTCGTTCAGTTACGTATTGCTGCAAGCATTCTGCCCATATCACATGTCCTGTGGAGTTGCGACAATGTGTGTTGTGTTTACAGTTTAAAATGTTGCCACTGTTCTGTGGCTAAATACAGGAATCAGTTAAAGAGACCCAGAAGGTTGGTCTGCACCAAGTTGACCTTGTGTGGAGTAGCTCTGCAAAAGAGAACAAAAAAAGCGATTAAGAAAGATGACTGACTTGGTAGGAAAGGAGAAAATGCAAAACACTTCTGCGATAGAGAGTTTTGATTTCCTTTCAGTGTTTGAAGTGATTGTTATTTTTTTCTCTTTTAAAAGAAAAACGAAAAACTGAAAAAAATATTCTTGACAGACTTGATTACAACGGGTAAGACAGCAAAAAGAGTAGTAAGAGACCAAAAATGTTATGCAATCTTTCAGTCACAATCTGCATAACGCTCATTAAATCTCACACATACACACAAAAGGTCGTTGTCAAGGTCTCTCAGAGCTCTTACAACAAACCAGTGCAACACACCTGCACTTCCAACCTTTTCAATCCCTGGTTACAAAGTCTTCACTTTCTGTCAAAGCAGCACACAACAAACAGGTAGAAACCCCTCCCTGAAATGTCCTGATTATCACCAAAATACCTCTCTCCAACTCGGCGAGATGCAGCAGAGATATTGCAACCTGAATGGCCCTGTGTCCACTGTGATTTTGGCTGCTGAATTCTCTCATTGTGAGACTAATGGAGGAAGAGATAAGATTTTTTTTTTTTTTGGTACTGTTTAACACCGCAGTCCCCTTGGCTCCAGCACTTGTGGTTGGCCAATGAGCTGTCTGGCTGGAGGCAGGGAGGTGTAGGGTTACGAGACGAGGAGAACAATGGGGCCAAGTGCCTGAGTCAGCACTATCTTGCTGCTTCGCTCTCCCTGCTACTCACCCATTTTTTCCCTCCAACAAATCTTGCCAACCAATCGCAGCTTTGTGCTGTGGAGGGAGAATACACACACTTTATGAACACACACACACGTTTCAAGAAAGGAAAAAAAAGTCAGTGGGGGTTGGGTGGATTGTGAGACAGAAAAAAAAAAAAGCAAAGCAGGGAGCACTGTCAGCAGTGTAATGTAAAATGGCTAAATCTTAAACTGTAACTTTTAACTGCTCTAATCCCAAAAAAGGAAATGATGTCTAAAAGCTATCATTTGGAGAAATAACAGCACTGACTTCACAAAGCTTAAGGTCTCATTTCCTTTGAGTAACAAGTGAAAATCCATGGTGGGAAGGAAGGCATTTTAAAAAAAGGAATTATTGCAGAAATTCTCTGTGAGACAGAAAAAAACACGATTTGCTGCACAGTAACCAGTCTGAAGATCGTGTTTGTCTGAGAAGTGAGTTGTTTTGTGGAAATACAAAAGCAGTACATTGTTAAGGTAAACACCCCAACATATATTATGTACAGTTTTCGTCACACAGCTGTTAATCTGGAACAGTCTGTCAGATGTTTCATACCCAAAGCACCTGGCAGGCATCGGGTTGTGCTGCTGAAGTGAATTCCACTGTTCCTGGACAATAATGCGTGACTATTTTAAACGGACGAGTGCTGAAATTTCAAAGTTTACCAGGTATTTTGAAACACTATCCTTGTGTGTACGTGATTTTTGCTGTCTAGAGTTACACATTTAAAGGCTTCTTCCAAACTCTGTGCATACCATCTGCTCCTCAATGTAAACCAAACCCTGATTCGTATCCAGTGTCTCCTAAAGGTAAGACGACCCGGCAAAGGTTAACAAAACAAATCTGAGCTTACATTCAGCAAGTTATAATGCTGCAAAGTATAATATTTTCTCACTCTTTTTGCTGCCTGCTCTTATACCTTTCAATAATCTATGTATCATGTGATACCAATATAAGAACAGCTGCTATTAATTTCCTTTAAGCATTACTGCTAAGCTATTGCAGATTTAGTTTATTCAGTAAATATTCTGTCTGTCTAAATCCCTGTGATCCCAAATAATTGCTGGAAGTCTCACAAGTTCAGATTCTGCTGCTCTATTTTGAATGTCACAGACCCACACTGAGCAAGATGGTGTCAGCCAGAACACAACAGCAACAAAAGCAGCAGCAGTCTTTCATTAATTGTACTGTAAGCAGCAAAACAGAAGTCTATCCTTTTCTACTGTCAATAAAGGCCACACGTGCAATAAAACAATCCTTATAAGCCTTTTTCCTTCCCTTGATTTGGATATTGGAGTTTAAATGGGTGTTTCTATGTGTTCATACAGACACTCATGTCTTTCAGATCTGATGTTTGGGCTGCATGAGTAGACCCCCCAAAATTTAACACTTTAATTTTTGACTTGACTACCTACAGCTTTGATGGCAAGTCACATTCATTGTGGCATCATTTCAATAAGCTTATGCAACGTTACTGCATTCATTTTTCGGCGAGATGATGGGAGAGCTGCTCCGGTAAAGTCTTCTGCAGCACATGCCAAAGATTCTCAATGGGGTTGAGGTCTGGACCAATGTCTGGACTCTATGGTGGCTAATCCAAGTGTGAAAATGAAGTCTCGTGCTCTGTGAACCATCCTTTCACAGTCTGAGCCCAATGAATCCTGGCATTGACATCTTGGAATATGCCCGTGCACCAGGGAGAAAATCCACTGATGGAAAAACCTGGTCATTCAATTTACTCAGGTAGTCAGCTGACCTCATTTTTAGGCATCATTTATGCATGATGTAAAGAATGAATGCTGGCATTGTTAGATTGAGCTGGAATATAACCAAGCAACCAAAGCAATGTGTAACCATGTTCTGCAGCAGGGAACCAAGGATGCTGCTCCTAGCATGGCTAAGGTTAGCCAGTGTCTGCAAACTAATCTGATGCTGTGTGTGTTTGCGAGGTTTTACACAGCACAAAGTGCCACATATTTCAGTGACACAACATGATTTGATTGACGAGGAACTTGATTAACTTGACTGGTTTTGTATCACTCCTTGTGTGTTCAGTTTTAAACGTTAGTCTTTTAGACTAATCAACTAGTCTGAAATTTTTTTTCTCATTTTAATGACTGGCAAATTAAGTGCCAGGGACATCCCTGTGTACCAATATGTAACTCCACATACTGGTGAAATCACTGCTGGCTCACCAGGATCTTTTCATATGTTCAGTATCAGCACATATCAACTCTTGAGAAAGAGTACTCTACATCCCTGTTCAAGCTGCTGTACCTCTGCTACTTATTTAGTCTGTGTGATTCATGTGTTGGGTACTGTGGACAGTAACTGATGCAGTGCAGCTTGTACAAGTTTCAATTCAATTCAAGCATCAGGAAAAAGAGAAAAAAGTCAGAATTTAGTACAATATAGTAAAACCGATTAAGGATACTAGCTAGACTAGCTGTTTCCACTTTTGATATTCAGGAATAGAGGCATCTTACGTGCAGGATGACAGTGTGATTAACTCTCTCACTTTCACATACACAGTGCGTACTGTCACCAAAGTCATGACCTCCCCTTTCCTGTTCTGAGCTCCAGCTGGTTTCCTCTCCCCAGCAAATGCACCCTGTTCAGTTCTGTAACAAATTTACAACTACGCTTCCTTCCTATCAGGGAGTGTGTTGAGTTTGAACGTTTGCGGCACCTCCTCCTTGTTTAAAGGGCATGTTGGTTAAGATTCAAGCTGCCTTAAATCTTAGTGGGAAAAATTTGCCATTCAACAACAGAATTTGCTTTCAAATGATAAGAGTAGATCTTAAATAAAACAGACAAAATTGTCCACAGAAACTCACTTTTGCAGATATACTATTCCAGGAGTGATATTTATTTCTCAAACCTAGCATATTTACAGACCTTCTGTATGCCTCAGAGACTCATTAGTTGATGGTTAGCTAGATGTGGAGCCAGCTGGATTCCACCACACTCATTACCACCAGCCCTAAATCAGCTCTCTCACACACACACACACACATGCAAGAAGGCACTATTATCACACTCAAACACACAAACACAAAGTCATACCCATTACTCTGCCATTTTAAATGAACGCCATAAAGCAGAGAGGGTGGACTACCAGCGCTCCTTGTCCTCCTGATACAGATTGTTGCCTCACACGACTAAGAATGCCTTGTTCAAATGCTGGACATTTATGGCAGGTGATACTGAGGGAAGAGGTAAAGGCCAGGTCATGAGGAAAGAGTGTCTTGGTCAGTAGGAAGTCAAACGCCAGTCAGTAAATACTATGAGATGCATGCTGATGATTTACTTCTTTATTTTTCTTCTTCAGCAGTGCATAGAGAAACTAATTATAATCTGCTTGTACTTTATTCCTTCTGGGTTTTAATGTTACCATGTTTAAAAGAAAGAAGACAAACAGAAGAAATAGAAAAGAAAAGAACTGACAAGAATTCCGCTAAGCCAGAAGTTCCTGATAATATGTGTCCAGGAATTCACCGCTATATGATAACATATAGACACTCTCTGTGCACACTGGTCTAGCACAGGGACAAGTTTCGTTAGCTCTTTGACTCACAAAAATTTGATTCACAGTGAGATTTATTAATAAGTTTTGCATTAAGCATGCAGTGACTTTTTTTTTCCCAGCACAGTGAGCGATGTTGAAATGTGACTGCAACCAGTTTTTTTGTTTAAAATCAAAATCTAATGAATAAAATCCAAAGCTGTTGCCTTTTTCTAAAATCACCTTGTGCGCACATGTTTGCTAATGGTGTGTCAAGTCAACTGTGTGGCACGGATTGATGTTGGTTCGATGTTGAGTGAGATGTCGACCACAACACAAGGGTTTTATTTGATTTTTTTTAAGGCTCGTAGTTTCTTCAGATGTTTGCTTAGGGGTGTGTAAACAGAGGCAGTAGTGGTGGTGTGTGTATGTGTGTATCTTGAGATCACACAGCTCTTTCCTTTTCTTCCTAGGTGCTCAGCTGTGTTAATACAACTCTAAATACAACAAGGTGTTTATTTTTGTGTTGTTTTGTTTTCATTGTTTCTGTATCTTTATCTTTAAAGATATAGAAACAACTATGTATTCCATATTACAAGTATTACAAAACAACACTAAACTATTTTCTACAGGAAAACAAACAGTGGGCCTCATTCACAAACAGCGTGTGCACACAGTCTGTGTGTAAATCTTGTGTATGAATGTTTCACACACAAATCTGTGGCTCATCAATATTTTTGTACCTAAATTTGTTTGTTATCTAAGAACAAATTTCAGAAGTGCCCTCAGACCGTGCGTATGAACAAATGATGAAGGGGTGGCTGCCTCAGAAAATGTAAACACATTTCAACTGAACACTGCAACTACTACTACGCTTACTACTAATAATATTTATTATTAATAATAATAATTTTCAGTCATTATTTACAGTTCAAAAGAATGCTCAAAATTACAATTAAATTTAAAAGATCCATGTAAAGAAAACAAAATACTAAATTAAAAGATTCAGGCTTTAACCTTTTAATTTAAACACATTCCAACATTCCTTACTCATCTTATTTATCTTATGTTTTATTAAAAATGATTTCTGGGGTTGCTGGATGTCATCACAGTCTAATTTCTTGGCACTATCTCACAGATTCTGGAGAATATGGATTTTTTTTTTCATTGCAGTGTTTCTCATCTTGCGCTGACAGATAAAGGTGCTGCTTGTCCTCCACTTGTGTTCTTCTTTTTCTTATGGTCTGTTGTTATTATGTGGTTTGTTTTTTTAATCTCAATTTTGATGTCCAAACTTACAGTGAGTGTCTTAGGGGAAAAATCCTCAGAATCTTCATTATTTCAGCCTGAGCCTCGCTTTATTTTCAAATTTTATTTTTATTTATTTATTTTGAAGAGTCATCACTCCTATGGAAACAATTTGGAAAACTGTGCCTTCTCTTCCTCCTCAGACACTATTGTTTCAGTTTCTTCAGTCAGACTTTCTCCTGCTTTCTTGTCTTAGCCGATGCAGGATTCTCTATTATGAGAACATCACCGCTTTCTCCACTTCACCTTGAGGCAAACATTTTTTACTACAAAGAGAAATGGGGGTGTGGCAGTATATAGCTAGTATGCAGATTATATAAGCCTACTGGTTTAGAATGATTCTGGTTCACTAGCATATTCTGTACTGTACTGTTCAATATTTATGTTTTTGTCTGGTGATATTGTTGCTTTAAATACACTGTAGCTCTAAAACCAGTCATAGGTTTAATATCAACATTTGAGTTATCAAAAATGATGATGCTTAATAGTGAATAATAACAGTGAAACTTATAGTTTAATATTATTATTTAAATAATGGTTTTGTTGTTATGTTTCCTTTATAAATATAAAAAGCTCTCTTTGCTTCTGCTGTGACTGCTGTTTTGATATTTTAGTGCTTTTTCAATGAAGAAGTACAAAAAACCTACTGCAATAAGCAGGTGTTGTTATGAGAGGTTTTAGAGTGAATCAGAAGAGTAAACTTATATGTTAGACAGGCCAACAGCTGAAATTTACTGTAAAACTCCACAAATCCAAGGACATCTGCTGAATCAGGTGATGACGCTTTGTAAAGCTACAGGTTTTTTTCATATGGTATTTGCATTTTTTGTCATCTTTTATTAATGATATGTAAATGTAATTTGTTGCTGCTTTAAATTAATGTTAATTTTAATTCCGCATTTTAACCCCAGGCACCGTAAGGGTAATATTTAGCCATCAATCAAAATATGCTAATGTAGTCATATTTTCTCTATACTGAATGTGCGTCAACATGTACAAATATACGTGTTGTGTCTGTTGTCCGCCTGCCAGTCTCAAAGCACTAAAGCATTGCACTTGGGTCACATTGACCAAGTGCCCAGAAGCTAACGCCCTGGAGAACAGACGGGGCAATGTCTGATCCCACAGGAAATGTGTGTGTGTGTGTGTGTGTGAGAGAGAGAGAGAGAGAGAGAGAGAGAGAGACTTGGGGAGAGGAAGTCAGGACAGATAGCTTGCACAGGTGCACGTGGGGTGTGTGGGGTGTGTGTGGGGGGGGGCAGTAGTCAGGGTTGCCCTTTGAAACTGTACTGTAATGTTCTTTCTCTTTCAATCTTTGAACATATCCCATGCAGAGGACCAATGTGTTCAATATAAAGTAACAAAGAATGGACTCTTTGTGTCTTTCAGCAGCTGCAGGAGTCACATAGAGCTCTGGTTACTGTTAGGCCACAGTACAAAATCAAGGTGAATGTTGAGAAAGTGATGAGGAGTTACTCTCTTTTCCCCTAGAGTTCCTGCTAAGCTACACTAAATTAAAAAAAAAAGCTCAGCATCAGTGGAAAGTATCTCACCTTAAAAAATGTTCCAGGTGTCTACTCTCTTTCTGAAAAAAAAACATGATTGATTTATCAATTTGATATTTAGAGAATATGAATTTCCTTGGGAGTCATCACTTGTTGCAGCCATTTATACCTGAAATATCACGTTTCCACTTGCCGAGGTGCCAGTGCTCGTGCCAGTGCTGGTGTCGGTTTCAATTCCTGAACCGGCGAAACGCTTGCAAGGAACAGGCCCGCGTTTCCCACTGCACTTTGCGGGCTGATCCTTTATGTATGAGTGTGGTCGGGTCCTCGTCTAGAAATGGAAGCCGAAGGGCACAAACATGGAGAACACGCTCCCCTTTTGCAAACTGTATTTCTTGTGCTGCGAACATATTTTACAGTCCAAACAAAACTACTGCAGCATCTGTGTGCAGCACAAGGCAAACACAGACAGCGATTACAAGCAAGACGACAAGTACACACTCTGCATCCTTTCATCTGTGATATGAATTGATACAAAGCCTTAGGGTCCAACCTAATTCACAGCTGTGAAAGTCGCATCACTTTTCTCATGTAATACACACCATGCAGTGAAATAGCGGCAGAAAACTTTATATTGAGATGGCAGAATCATGCCCTTCTGCCACTTGCATCACGTGTTCTTGGTTCCAGACCAGTTGGCTTGCAGTTCTGGAGTTGAAACCATTTTTCGGCCGAGCACCGAGTGCATTCGCGGTGGAGAAAACGCTGAACACTGGCATTAGCACCGGCACTGGCACCAGCACCCGGGCGTTGGAAAAAGATCCAAAGTGCACTCAAACTGTCTAAACAGAAGAAACTTGGGCCAGTTGTGGAGCCATTTGAAAGAATTGCTTTTTCAGTCAGCATGTGGGCCCCTGAGGTGTCATTTGATGAGGCAGGCAAGTGTCAGATTAGGCCACAGGCAAGATCTGTTTATGGCAAACAAAGGTGGCTAGTATGCTAACAACCCAGTCTTCATCACAATTTATTCTTATAAAACTTATTTTCTGTAAACATTTTCCATTGATTGTAAATTAGCTTAAGGAAAGAAGTCCTGTCTTTTTCTTCCTGAGAGGATTGTCGTCTTACCATAAATGGACAGTGGAGTGGACAGATAACAAACAGCACAATGCCAGTCTGCAGGCCACACACACACTCACACACAAACAGCCAAACATCTGGGTGGTCTTTCAAGAGCTACAGGGGTTAATGGCAGTCCTGTTTGGAAAGATTGACTCCTAAGGCACGAACCCACACATCCATGTACACATATAAACACACAAGTATTTTCAAGTATTTTCTCACTGACCTACTATGGTGACTAACAACAACTGTGACATGCTGACATTTGTTGAAGGTCAGTCAGTCGAGTCAGTCAGGCTGTGTATAGAGATTTTGTGTTCTGTTGGTTTCCAGGACATGCATTCGTGGCCTGTATTTTGTGTAAAATACAATGCATGTACACACGCAGTTGTGACTGAGTAGTTTTATGATTGTTAAGCAACCAAGAATAACTAAAACATTTTTGACAAAGAAGACAGCTTAAAGTTAATTTTGTTTCATTTTACTAAGACTTTAAGCATGAAGAGAATGTGAAACAAAATATTAAGCAAGTAACTTAAAATTTAAAATTATATTCTTTCACATTTGTGGGTAAAATGGCTTACAGACAGAGGACATTTAACAATTGAAAATCACAAAAATTTCAGTTTTTGGTGTGATACGGTCCAAATATGAGCTACCTTAAATTTTTACATAAATACACCGTTTATTTCTTATAAATTAGGTGGTTATGGATTGGTTGGAAATTACTATTTATATATATACATATACATACATATACACACACACACACACACACACACACACACACACACATGTATATATATATATATATATATATATATATATATATAAAATGAACTGGCATAAGGCTCAGTACTTGAGCAGAGCCCAGAAAGGGTAGATAGAGCAGTTACTCGAGACTTTAAGACCAGACTTACCAGCCTGTACACCATTCACAGGCAACCTGTGGACTGATTGAGAAAGAAAAGGAAGTCCACACACCAACAAAAAACTCCTGGATGATAAATTTAGTACAGGAACCTAAATAAGGGTACCATTTCAGGCTGCAGCTGTTGGTGGAGCTTTTTTGTTGGTGACTTCCTTCTTTCTTATTTTTGAACCAGCACCCAATTTTCAGATTATTAGATTGTGTGTGTCCTCATCGCTTTTCAGAACCTGTGGACTGATTGCCTATGGCTCTATGTCTCACACAAGGATTCTGGAATGTCTAGAACTGTACAACATCAACAGGACCCAAAGATCCTTCATCAGAAAATTCAATGGGTATGTGAAAAACAACACCAACAGCAAATCAATTGCAGGATTTACCAAGGAGATGCTCTGTCCCCTTTGCTGTTCTGCACAGGCCTGAACCCCTTTGGCCAGATCATTCACAAGACTGGCTATGGATACTGACTATTGAAAGCAGCAAACATCAGCGACCTCCTCTACACGGGTGACATCAAGTTGTATACCAGGAGTGAATAAGACATCAATTCACTGATCCACACCACTAGGATCTACAGCAATGACATTAGAATGTCATTCGGACTGGTGAAGTGTAGTCAGATGGTAGCACAGAGAGGGAAAGTATTCAGATCTGAGGGGATTGCACTACCAGAAGGCAACACTGTAGACATTAGGGACAGCTACAAGCACCTTGGAATCACACAGGCAAATGGGAACCATGAAGAGGCCACTAGGAAACCTGCAACTGCCAAGTACTTGCAAAGAGTGAGGTAAGTCCTGAGGAGTCAGCTGAATGGGAAGAACAAGATCTGGGCAATCAACACCTACACCCTGCCGGTCATCAGATACCCTGCTGGGATAATGAGCTGGCCAAAGGAGATGAGAAGCCACTGATATCAATACAAGAAAGCTTCTTACCATGCACGGAGGGTTTTACCCTAAATCCAGCACCCTGAGACTGTATGCTAAGCAGAAGAAGAAGGAGGTCGAGGACTAATGAGTGTCAGAACTACTATCCAGGATGAAGCATCAAAGATCAACAAGTACATCAGGAAGATGGCCGCAACTGATCATGTGCTGAGTGAGTACTTCAGGCAGCAGAAACTTGAGAAAGAAGAGGAATAAGAAAAGGAATCATTACGGAAGGACAGGCCTCTGCATGGCATGTACCACTGACAGATAGAAGAAGCAGCTGATATCAAAAAATCCTACCAATGGCTGGACAAAGCTGGACTGAAAAACAGCATGGAGGCACTAATAACTGGCTCGCCATTAAATTAAGAGTTCAGTTTAAGATTCTGGTTTTGACCTTTAGAGCTCTTCATGGACAAGCACCAGCTTACATCAGTGAACTTTTACAACCATACGTCCCCATGAGGTCCCTGAGGTCATGTGGTTAGGGCCTACTGGCTTTACATTATATGTAGCTGACAGCTAAAGGAGACAGAGCTTTTGCAACACTGCCCCCCCCCCCCAAAAAAACTCTGGAACTCTCTCTCTGAGCTTGAGGGTTGTAGGTTTGGTGGTGGCATTTTGAAAAAAGCTAAAAACACATCTTTTTAGACTTTTGGTTTGATTAACTTTTTTTTGTTATGCTTTGCTATTATGTTGTGAAGCACTTTGTGATGTTTTTCTTGAGAGCTGCTACTTACTTACTTTAATCATGGCAGCACAGGAACAAGCTCTAAGCACAAGATGAGCAGAGGCTGGGGACTACCACACCAGGCACCCAGATGCAGGCTGTGCAGAGACGCCCCTGAGACAATCCAACACATAACAGCAGGGTGCAAAGTGCTAGCTGGTAGAGCATACATGGAATGCCATAACCAAGTGGCTGGCATAATATACAGGAACATCTGTGCTGAATATGGCCTGGAAGTCCCAAAGTCAAAATGGGATGCGCCTCCAAGGGTGGTTAAGAAAGACCAGGCTAAGATCCTGTGGGATCTCCAGAAACAGACAAACAAACTGGTGATGGCTAACAAACCAGACATAGCAGTAGTGGACAAGCAGAGGAGGAAGGCCATAGTGATAGATGTACCAGTACCAACTGATAGTATAGGGTTGAGAGAAGAGCTGGAGAGTATGTGGAAGGTGAGGGCAAAAGTTGTCCCCATGGTAATCAGAACACTCGAGACAGTGACCCACAAACTGGGAGACTGGCTACAGCAGATTCCAGGAAGGAGATCAGAGATCTCTGTCTAGAAGAGTGCAGGATCCTCAAGGTCCCAGGCCTCTAGTAAAGGACACAAGCTTGGAGGAGGACAAATATATATATGCAAATATATGTATATATCCATCCACCCATTTTCTTCCGCTTATTATATCAAGGGAATAAGAGCAATAACAATCAACATCTCGTTTATATCAATACAAATTTAATTATGCATGATATATTATGATGCCATCACATTACCTGGCAATCAGCTAGCAAAAGGCTCAAGTTTTTTAGCATTTAAAGTTTTAGCGTTTATGGATATGAAAGTATCCAATCTTTTTTGTTTCATGACAATAGCATCTCAATTATATCCACAAAAATGCAATTATACATGATCTATTATGTCATCCAGCAATGGGCTAAAATCACCCATCTTTAGTATTTTCATTTCACAGCTGACAGCAAAAACGTAAAGTAAGTAAAAATTCAAAAGCTGCATTTATGGAACTAAGCCGCTGAGTGCACAATGCAGTTACCAGATAATTAGTTTTTACTAGTATGTGCTGGAGGAAACACATGCTCTTACAGGTAACTGTGCTTTCAAAGAATTAGGCCCCATTCACATGATATTTCCTGTAGAAACGGTGTTGTTTTGATGCGTTTTGGCCTCAGGTTTACACAAAAATAGAGTGAAAAACAATACTGTTTGGAAATGGTCTCCAGAGTTGGGCGTTTCTGAAATGCTCCAGCCTCTGTCTCCGTGTAAACGGATGAAGATAATGCTTTGTGGAAACAGGGGCACTCGCATATGCGCACTATGGTTGCAACCGCCACAGTTTTCTGTGCATGCGCTAATAGATAAACAACAATCGCAATCGCGGATTCACGAGTGCTTCTTGTGCTGCTCACTCTTTTGAATTTAACTTAAACTTAAATATCTGCGTACTTCGAGTGGCACGATTCCCAGTCAATATTGTCCTGTGTTTTTGCAGTTTTATAATTTAGTGTTGTGTGCAGCAGCAATCCAACCTCGTCGTCAGCCCACACAAAGGTCATTTTGTAAATAATGAACAGATCTTTGCTGTGCAACCCACTGTGTCCCTCCACTCAGGCGCGTGTTGTGTAAACTAGCTTTGCAAAAAAATAAAAACACTGCCAACTTGTGGCCTGACTATGGGAACTACATCATTTTTACCATTTCTAGTGTTCTGTGTAAACTGAGATCGTATCTGAAACGTCTGTGTAAATGGGAGGCCGAAATGGAACCGTTTTCACTGGAAACATTGTCGTGTAAACGAGGCCTTATTCTGCTCAGTCAAACTGAGCTGACATTTTGGGGCAGAAAAAGTAACGGTCAACGTGGCCTTCTTATGCTAGGTAACTTGCATTCAGTTTTAGCCGCCATGTACAGGCATGTGGTACTGCCATCATTTAAACCTCTTGAAGTCCCTTAAGTCATATTTTTCCAGTACTAATTTTTTGTAGATCTGTGGTGCGCTTTGTTTTCTTTTGTTTTTAATTGCCAAAAAACAAATGGAAGTTTTAGCCAATCTGATTGGTCACAGATGTGGAATCAGCTGTAAACCTCAAAAAGCTTTGCCTCATTGCTGTGCCAACACATACTGTCGCCATGGAGCTTGTGCAAGATCATTCTTTTCTCCTGCTTATACAGTACTCTCCCATATGTACAGTAATAAAATGAACTTGTGGCTGCAAAACACTTGTTTGGTGTTGTAAAAAAAATCTCTAATGCATTTAATCATATACGCTTCATCAGCCATTACTGCTGCATTGTTTATATGGCAAAAAATCTCACCCGTATTCACTTGAAAGTGTAAAGAAATGGCTAACAAAAAGGAGGGGGGACTAAAGTGACAACTGATGAATGGCTGTGTGTGAGCCTGTAAAAACAGCTGCAGGTTTTGTTTTGGGAGCCAACATCATCACCAAACACACATACACCCATGCACTAACACCCCAAATGAGCCAAGTAACCCAAAAGGAAAAAGCACTCTTGTCACACAATCTTCCCCACCCACTCCTTTAAAACACAAAAGCCGATCACTTTAGGTTTGGTTTTGCATTGTGGTCAAGACACAAACACACCAACACACTGACACATACACACTTAGAACCCTTCTTTAAACTCTGAGACGTTTTCTGTCTTCGTTGTTTTTAGCAATTACAAATGCACACTGGCGCTGTGCATACAAACCTAACCCCCACACAAGAAAATCCACAAATAAACACTTACTTTTGTTCTTTTATTACAAAAGCCAGAACAGATCGAGGAAGCACTTAATGTGCAAATCTATTCCCCTGAATCAAATTTAATATGTTTAAATTAGCATAATATTTGTTTGTAAAAATGTAGTATTTGTCTTTTTGTGAGTTTGTTTGCAGTCTACTGAGCACGGCTCTCTTCGGCTTTCTGAGCAAAGTTACAATTATATTATGTTATGCATGGAGTGAATGTGTGCGTGTGTGTGTGTGTGTGTGTGTGTGTGTGTGTGTGGGTGTGTGTGTGTGTGTGTGTGTGGGTGTGTGTGTGTGTGTGTGTGTGTGTGTGTGTGTGTGTGTGTTGGTGCCAAGGGCTGGACTGGTGCTTGGTGCCAGCATGGATAAAGAGCAGATGGCGGCCCTTACAGGGTAGAAAACTTCCAGTTCCCACATTCACCCATTCTATTCAGCCTTCACTCCCATACTTCCAATTGCAGCATGGCATGTGTGCCAGGGATAGCTTGGATTTATACTTGAATGCATGTTTGTAGGGGGAAAAAAAGAACAAAAAATCTGTTCTCTCATGCAAACTATTTCTTTTCATGGGGTAATCATATTAGTAATTGGAACTGAGCAGTGTGACCTCACCAATAATTGTTAAAGGCCCTTTTTAGCTAATGTCATTCTCCATGTTACTGAATCAGTTTGATAACTTTGTGAATCTTATCTGCTTGTGATAATAATATATATTTCTATCACAGGCTAAAATATATATTATTATCACAAGCAGATAAGATTCACAAAGTTATCAAACTGATTCAGTAACATGGAGAATGACATTAGCTAAAAAGGGCCTTTAACAATTATTGGTGAGGTCACGCTGCTCAGTTCCAATTACTAATATGATTACCCCATGAAAAGAAATAGTTTGCATGAGAGAACAGATTTTTTGTTCTTTTTTTCCCCCTACAAACATGCATTCAAGTATAAATCCAAGCTATCCCTGGCACACATGCCATGCTGCAATTGGAAGTATGGGAGTGAAGGCTGAATAGAATGGGTGAATGTGGGAACTGGAAGTTTTCTACCCTGTAAGGGCCGCCATCTGCTCTTTATCCATGCTGGCACCAAGCACCAGTCCAGCCCTTGGCACCAACACACACACACACACACACACACACACACACACACACACACCCACACACACACACACACACACACCCACACACACACACACACACACACACACACACACACGCACACATTCACTCCATGCATAACATAATATAATTGTAACTTTGCTCAGAAAGCCGAAGAGAGCCGTGCTCAGTAGACTGCAAACAAACTCACAAAAAGACAAATACTACATTTTTACAAACAAATATTATGCTAATTTAAACATATTAAATTTGATTCAGGGGAATAGATTTGCACATTAAGTGCTTCCTCGATCTGTTCTGGCTTTTGTAATAAAAGAACAAAAGTAAGTGTTTATTTGTGGATTTTCTTGTGTGGGGGTTAGGTTTGTATGCACAGCGCCAGTGTGCATTTGTAATTGCTAAAAACAACGAAGACAGAAAACGTCTCAGAGTTTAAAGAAGGGTTCTAAGTGTGTATGTGTCAGTGTGTTGGTGTGTTTGTGTCTTGACCACAATGCAAAACCAAACCTAAAGTGATCGGCTTTTGTGTTTTAAAGGAGTGGGTGGGGAAGATTGTGTGACAAGAGTGCTTTTTCCTTTTGGGTTACTTGGCTCATTTGGGGTGTTAGTGCATGGGTGTATGTGTGTTTGGTGATGATGTTGGCTCCCAAAACAAAACCTGCAGCTGTTTTTACAGGCTCACACACAGCCATTCATCAGTTGTCACTTTAGTCCCCCCTCCTTTTTGTTAGCCATTTCTTTACACTTTCAAGTGAATACGGGTGAGATTTTTTGCCATATAAACAATGCAGCAGTAATGGCTGATGAAGCGTATATGATTAAATGCATTAGAGATTTTTTTTACAACACCAAACAAGTGTTTTGCAGCCACAAGTTCATTTTATTACTGTACATATGGGAGAGTACTGTATAAGCAGGAGAAAAGAATGATCTTGCACAAGCTCCATGGCGACAGTATGTGTTGGCACAGCAATGAGGCAAAGCTTTTTGAGGTTTACAGCTGATTCCACATCTGTGACCAATCAGATTGGCTAAAACTTCCATTTGTTTTTTGGCAATTAAAAACAAAAGAAAACAAAGCGCACCACAGATCTACAAAAAATTAGTACTGGAAAAATATGACTTAAGGGACTTCAAGAGGTTTAAATGATGGCAGTACCACATGCCTGTACATGGCGGCTAAAACTGAATGCAAGTTACCTAGCATAAGAAGGCCACGTTGACCGTTACTTTTTCTGCCCCAAAATGTCAGCTCAGTTTGACTGAGCAGAATAAGGCCTCGTTTACACGACAATGTTTCCAGTGAAAACGGTTCCATTTCGGCCTCCCATTTACACAGACGTTTCAGATACGATCTCAGTTTACACAGAACACTAGAAATGGTAAAAATGATGTAGTTCCCATAGTCAGGCCACAAGTTGGCAGTGTTTTTATTTTTTTGCAAAGCTAGTTTACACAACACGCGCCTGAGTGGAGGGACACAGTGGGTTGCACAGCAAAGATCTGTTCATTATTTACAAAATGACCTTTGTGTGGGCTGACGACGAGGTTGGATTGCTGCTGCACACAACACTAAATTATAAAACTGCAAAAACACAGGAAAATATTGACTGGGAATCGTGCCACTCGAAGTACGCAGATATTTAAGTTTAAGTTAAATTCAAAAGAGTGAGCAGCACAAGAAGCACTCGTGAATCCGCGATTGCGATTGTTGTTTATCTATTAGCGCATGCACAGAAAACTGTGGCGGTTGCAACCATAGTGCGCATATGCGAGTGCCCCTGTTTCCACAAAGCATTATCTTCATCCGTTTACACGGAGACAGAGGCTGGAGCATTTCAGAAACGCCCAACTCTGGAGACCATTTCCAAACAGTATTGTTTTTCACTCTATTTTTGTGTAAACCTGAGGCCAAAACGCATCAAAACAACACCGTTTCTACAGGAAATATCATGTGAATGGGGCCTAATTCTTTGAAAGCACAGTTACCTGTAAGAGCATGTGTTTCCTCCAGCACATACTAGTAAAAACTAATTATCTGGTAACTGCATTGTGCACTCAGCGGCTTAGTTCCATAAATGCAGCTTTTGAATTTTTACTTACTTTACGTTTTTGCTGTCAGCTGTGAAATGAAAATACTAAAGATGGGTGATTTTAGCCCATTGCTGGATGACATAATAGATCATGTATAATTGCATTTTTGTGGATATAATTGAGATGCTATTGTCATGAAACAAAAAAGATTGGATACTTTCATATCCATAAACGCTAAAACTTTAAATGCTAAAAAACTTGAGCCTTTTGCTAGCTGATTGCCAGGTAATGTGATGGCATCATAATATATCATGCATAATTAAATTTGTATTGATATAAACGAGATGTTGATTGTTATTGCTCTTATTCCCTTGATATAATAAGCGGAAGAAAATGGGTGGATGGATATATACATATATTTGCATATATATATTTGTCCTCCTCCAAGCTTGTGTCCTTTACTAGAGGCCTGGGACCTTGAGGATCCTGCACTCTTCTCAGACAGAGATCTCTGATCTCCTTCCTGGAATCTGCTGTAGCCAGTCTCCCAGTTTGTGGGTCACTGTCTCGAGTGTTCTGATTACCATGGGGACAACTTTTGCCCTCACCTTCCACATACTCTCCAGCTCTTCTCTCAACCCTATACTATCAGTTGGTACTGGTACATCTATCACTATGGCCTTCCTCCTCTGCTTGTCCACTACTGCTATGTCTGGTTTGTTAGCCATCACCAGTTTGTTTGTCTGTTTCTGGAGATCCCACAGGATCTTAGCCTGGTCTTTCTTAACCACCCTTGGAGGCGCATCCCATTTTGACTTTGGGACTTCCAGGCCATATTCAGCACAGATGTTCCTGTATATTATGCCAGCCACTTGGTTATGGCATTCCATGTATGCTCTACCAGCTAGCACTTTGCACCCTGCTGTTATGTGTTGGATTGTCTCAGGGGCGTCTCTGCACAGCCTGCATCTGGGTGCCTGGTGTGGTAGTCCCCAGCCTCTGCTCATCTTGTGCTTAGAGCTTGTTCCTGTGCTGCCATGATTAAAGTAAGTAAGTAGCAGCTCTCAAGAAAAACATCACAAAGTGCTTCACAACATAATAGCAAAGCATAACAAAAAAAAGTTAATCAAACCAAAAGTCTAAAAAGATGTGTTTTTAGCTTTTTTCAAAATGCCACCACCAAACCTACAACCCTCAAGCTCAGAGAGAGAGAGAGTTCCAGAGTTTTTTTGGGGGGGGGGGGCAGTGTTGCAAAAGCTCTGTCTCCTTTAGCTGTCAGCTACATATAATGTAAAGCCAGTAGGCCCTAACCACATGACCTCAGGGACCTCATGGGGACGTATGGTTGTAAAAGTTCACTGATGTAAGCTGGTGCTTGTCCATGAAGAGCTCTAAAGGTCAAAACCAGAATCTTAAACTGAACTCTTAATTTAATGGCGAGCCAGTTATTAGTGCCTCCATGCTGTTTTTCAGTCCAGCTTTGTCCAGCCATTGGTAGGATTTTTTGATATCAGCTGCTTCTTCTATCTGTCAGTGGTACATGCCATGCAGAGGCCTGTCCTTCCGTAATGATTCCTTTTCTTATTCCTCTTCTTTCTCAAGTTTCTGCTGCCTGAAGTACTCACTCAGCACATGATCAGTTGCGGCCATCTTCCTGATGTACTTGTTGATCTTTGATGCTTCATCCTGGATAGTAGTTCTGACACTCATTAGTCCTCGACCTCCTTCTTCTTCTGCTTAGCATACAGTCTCAGGGTGCTGGATTTAGGGTAAAACCCTCCGTGCATGGTAAGAAGCTTTCTTGTATTGATATCAGTGGCTTCTATCTCCTTTGGCCAGCTCATTATCCCAGCAGGGTATCTGATGACCGGCAGGGTGTAGGTGTTGATTGCCCAGATCTTGTTCTTCCCATTCAGCTGACTCCTCAGGACTTACCTCACTCTTTGCAAGTACTTGGCAGTTGCAGGTTTCCTAGTGGCCTCTTCATGGTTCCCATTTGCCTGTGTGATTCCAAGGTGCTTGTAGCTGTCCCTAATGTCTACAGTGTTGCCTTCTGGTAGTGCAATCCCCTCAGATCTGAATACTTTCCCTCTCTGTGCTACCATCTGACTACACTTCACCAGTCCGAATGACATTCTAATGTCATTGCTGTAGATCCTAGTGGTGTGGATCAGTGAATTGATGTCTTATTCACTCCTGGTATACAACTTGATGTCACCCGTGTAGAGGAGGTCGCTGATGTTTGCTGCTTTCAATAGTCAGTATCCATAGCCAGTCTTGTGAATGATCTGGCCAAAGGGGTTCAGGCCTGTGCAGAACAGCAAAGGGGACAGAGCATCTCCTTGGTAAATCCTGCAATTGATTTGCTGTTGGTGTTGTTTTTCACATACCCATTGAATTTCTGATGAAGGATCTTTGGGTCCTGTTGATGTTGTACAGTTCTAGACATTCCAGAATCCTTGTGTGAGACATAGAGCCATAGGCAATCAGTCCACAGGTTCTGAAAAGCGATGAGGACACACACAATCTAATAATCTGAAAATTGGGTGCTGGTTCAAAAATAAGAAAAAGAAGGAAGTCACCAACAAAAAAGCTCCACCAACAGCTGCAGCCTGAAATGGTACCCTTATTTAGGTTCCTGTACTAAATTTATCATCCAGGAGTTTTTTTGTTGGTGTGTGGACTTCCTTTTCTTTCTCAATCAGTCCACAGGTTGCCTGTGAATGGTGTACAGGCTGGTAAGTCTGGTCTTAAAGTCTCGAGTAACTGCTCTATCTACCCTTTCTGGGCTCTGCTCAAGTACTGAGCCTTATGCCAGTTCATTTTATATATATATATATATATATATATATATATATATACATGTGTGTGTGTGTGTGGTGTGTGTGTGTGTGTGTGTGTGTATATGTATGTATATGTATATATATAAATAGTAATTTCCAACCAATCCATAACCACCTAATTTATAAGAAATAAACGGTGTATTTATGTAAAAATTTAAGGTAGCTCATATTTGGACCGTATCACACCAAAAACTGAAATTTTTGTGATTTTCAATTGTTAAATGTCCTCTGTCTGTAAGCCATTTTACCCACAAATGTGAAAGAATATAATTTTAAATTTTAAGTTACTTGCTTAATATTTTGTTTCACATTCTCTTCATGCTTAAAGTCTTAGTAAAATGAAACAAAATTAACTTTAAGCTGTCTTCTTTGTCAAAAATGTTTTAGTTATTCTTGGTTGCTTAACAATCATAAAACTACTCAGTCACAACTGCGTGTGTACATGCATTGTATTTTACACAAAATACAGGCCACGAATGCATGTCCTGGAAACCAACAGAACACAAAATCTCTATACACAGCCTGACTGACTCGACTGACTGACCTTCAACAAATGTCAGCATGTCACAGTTGTTGTTAGTCACCATAGTAGGTCAGTGAGAAAATACTTGAAAATACTTGTGTGTTTATATGTGTACATGGATGTGTGGGTTCGTGCCTTAGGAGTCAATCTTTCCAAACAGGACTGCCATTAACCCCTGTAGCTCTTGAAAGACCACCCAGATGTTTGGCTGTTTGTGTGTGAGTGTGTGTGTGGCCTGCAGACTGGCATTGTGCTGTTTGTTATCTGTCCACTCCACTGTCCATTTATGGTAAGACGACAATCCTCTCAGGAAGAAAAAGACAGGACTTCTTTCCTTAAGCTAATTTACAATCAATGGAAAATGTTTACAGAAAATAAGTTTTATAAGAATAAATTGTGATGAAGACTGGGTTGTTAGCATACTAGCCACCTTTGTTTGCCATAAACAGATCTTGCCTGTGGCCTAATCTGACACTTGCCTGCCTCATCAAATGACACCTCAGGGGCCCACATGCTGACTGAAAAAGCAATTCTTTCAAATGGCTCCACAACTGGCCCAAGTTTCTTCTGTTTAGACAGTTTGAGTGCACTTTGGATCTTTTTCCAACGCCCGGGTGCTGGTGCCAGTGCCGGTGCTAATGCCAGTGTTCAGCGTTTTCTCCACCGCGAATGCACTCGGTGCTCGGCCGAAAATGGTTTCAACTCCAGAACTGCAAGCCAACTGGTCTGGAACCAAGAACACGTGATGCAAGTGGCAGAAGGGCATGATTCTGCCATCTCAATATAAAGTTTTCTGCCGCTATTTCACTGCATGGTGTGTATTACATGAGAAAAGTGATGCGACTTTCACAGCTGTGAATTCAGGTTCAGGTACCCTAAGGCTTTGTATCAATTCATATCACAGATGAAAGGATGCAGAGTGTGTACTTGTCGTCTTGCTTGTAATCGCTGTCTGTGTTTGCCTTGTGCTGCACACAGATGCTGCAGTAGTTTTGTTTGGACTGTAAAATATGTTCGCAGCACAAGAAATACAGTTTGCAAAAGGGGAGCGTGTTCTCCCATGTTTGTGCCCTTCGGCTTCCATTTCTAGACGAGGACCCGACCACACTCATACATAAAGGATCAGCCCGCAAAGTGCAGTGGAAACGCGGGCCTGTTCTTTGAAGCGTTTCGCCCGGTTCAGGAATTGAAACCGACACCAGGCACTGGCACGGAGCACTCTGGCACCTCGGCCAGTGGAAGCGTGATATTTCAGGTATAAATGGCTGCAACAAATGATTATCCCAAGGAAATTCATATTCTCTAAATATCAAATTGATAAATCAATCATGTTTTTTTTTCAAAAGAGAGTGGTACACCTGGAACATTTTTTGAGGTGAGATTTTCCACTGATGCTGAGCTTTTTTTTTTAATTTAGTGTAGCTTAGCAGGAACTCTAGGGGAAGAGAGAATAATTCCTCATCACTTTCTCAACATTCACCTTAGGATTTTGTTCTGTGGCCTAACAGTAACCAGAGCTCTATGTGACTCCTGCAGCTGCTGAAAGACACTAAAGAGTCCAGTTGCTTTGTTACTTTATATTGAACACATTGGTCCTCTGCATGGGATATGTTCAAAGATTGAAAGAGAAAGAACATTACAGTACAGTTTCAAAGGGCAACCCTGACTACTGCCCCCCCCCACACACACCCCACGCACCCCACGTGCACCTGTGCAAACTATCTGTCCTACTTCCTCTCCCCAAGTCTCTCTCTCTCTCTCTCTCTCTCTCTCTCTCACACACACACACACACACACATTTCCCTGTGGGATGATTACATTGCCCCGTCTGTTCTCCAGGGCGTTAGCTTCTGGGCACTTGGTCAATGTGACCCAAGTGCAATGCTTTAGTGCTTTGAGACTGGCAGGCGGACAACAGACACAACACGTATATTTGTACATGTTGACGCACATTCAGTATAGAGAAAATATGACTACATTAGCATATTTTGATTGATGGCTAAATATTACCCTTACGGTGCCTGGGGTTAAAATGCGGAATTAAAATTAACATTAATTTAAAGCAGCAACAAATTACATTTACATATCATTAATAAAAGATGACAAAAAATGCAAATACCATATGAAAAAAACCTGTAGCTTTACAAAGCGTCATCACCTGATTCAGCAGATGTCCTTGGATTTGTGGAGTTTTACAGTAAATTTCAGCTGTTGGCCTGTCTGACATATAAGTTTACTCTTCTGATTCACTCTAAAACCTCTCATAACAACACCTGCTTATTGCAGTAGGTTTTTTGTACTTCTTCATTGAAAAAGCACTGAAAAATATCAAAACAGCAGTCACAGCAGAAGCAAAGAGAGCTTTTTATATTTATAAAGGAAACATAACAACAAAACCATTATTTAAATAATAATATTAAACTATAAGTTTCACTGTTATTATTCACTATTGCAGGCATTTTCATCATTTTTGATAACTCAAATGTTGATATTAAACCTATGACTGGTTTTAGAGCTACAGTGTATTTAAAGCAACAATATCACCAGACAAAAACATAAATATTGAACAGTACAGTACAGAATATGCTAGTGAACCAGAATCATTCTAAACCAGTAGGCTTATATAATCTGCATACTAGCTATATACTGCCACACCCCACATTTCTCTTTTGTAGTAAAAAATGTTTGCCTCAAGGTGAAGTGGAGAAAGCGGTGATGTTCTCATAGGAGAGAATCCTGCATCGGCTAAGACAAGAAAGCAGGAGAAAGTCTGACTGAAGAAACTGAAACAATAGTGTCTGAGGAGGAAAGAGAGAGGCACAGTTTTCCAAATTGTTTCCATAGGAGTGATGACTCTTCAAAATAAATAAATAAAAATAAAATTTGAAAATAAAGCGAGGCTCAGGCTGAAATAATGAAGATTGTGAGTATTATTTCCCCTAAGACACTCACTGTAAGTTTGGACATCAAAATTGAGATTAAAAAAACAAACCACATAATAACAACAGACCATAAGAAAAAGAAGAACACAAGTGGAGGACAAGCAGCACCTCTATATCTGTCAGCGCAAGATGAGAAACACTGCAATGAAGAAAAAAAAATCCATATTCTCCAGAATCTGTGAGATAGTGCCAAGAAATTAGACTGTGATGACATCCAGCAACCCCAGAAATCATTTTTAATAAAACATAAGATAAATAAGATGAGTAAGGAATGTTGGAATGTGTTTAAATTAAAAGGTTAAAGCCTGAATCTTTTAATTTAGTATTTTGTTTTCTTTACATGGATTTTTTAAATTTAATTGTAATTTTGAGCATTCTTTTGAACTGTAAATAATGACTGAAAATTATTATTATTAATAATAAATATTATTAGTAGTAAGCGTAGTAGTAGTTGCAGTGTTCAGTTGAAATGTGTTTACATTTTCTGAGGCAGCCACCCCTTCATCATTTGTTCATACGCACGGTCTGAGGACACTTCTGAAATTTGTTCTTAGATAACAAACAAATTTAGGTACAAAAATATTGATGAGCCACAGATTTGTGTGTGAAACATTCATACACAAGATTTACACACAGACTGTGTGTCACACGCTGTTTGTGAATGAGGCCCACTGTTTGTTTTCCTGTAGAAAATAGTTTAGTGTTGTTTTGTAATACTTGTAGTATGGAATACATAGTTGTTTCTATATCTTTAAAGATAAAGATACAGAAACAATGAAAACAAAACAACACAAAAATAAACACCTTGTTGTATTTAGAGTTGTATTAACACAGCTGAGCACCTAGGAAGAAAAGGAAAGAGCTGTGTGATCTCAAGATACACACATACACACACCACCACTACTGCCTCTGTTTACACACCCCTAAGCAAACATCTGAAGAAACTACGAGCCTTAAAAAAAATCAAATAAAACCCTTGTGTTGTGGTCGACATCTCACTCAACATCGAACCAACATCAATCCGTGCCACACAGTTGACTTGACACACCATTAGCAAACATGTGCGCACAAGGTGATTTTAGAAAAAGGCAACAGCTTTGGATTTTATTCATTAGATTTTGATTTTAAACAAAAAAACTGGTTGCAGTCACATTTCAACATCGCTCACTGTGCTGGGAAAAAAAAAGTCACTGCATGCTTAATGCAAAACTTATTAATAAATCTCACTGTGAATCAAATTTTTGTGAGTCAAAGAGCTAACGAAACTTGTCCCTGTGCTAGACCAGTG
The DNA here is from genome assembly GCA_024447675.2 of Pterophyllum scalare. Classification (NCBI taxonomy): domain Eukaryota; kingdom Metazoa; phylum Chordata; class Actinopteri; order Cichliformes; family Cichlidae; genus Pterophyllum; species Pterophyllum scalare. Next base: position 24,516 of record JAMQGT020002065.1, read on the forward strand.
TGCACAGAGAGTGTCTATATGTTATCATATAGCGGTGAATTCCTGGACACATATTATCAGGAACTTCTGGCTTAGCGGAAATTCTTGTCAGTTCTTTTCTTTTCTATTTCTTCTGTTTGTCTTCTTTCTTTTAAACATGGTAACATTAAAACCCAGAAGGAATAAAGACAAGCAGATTATAATTAGTTTCTCTATGCACTGCTGAAGAAGAAAAATAAAGAAGTAAATCATCAGCATGCATCTCATAGTATTTACTGACTGGCGTTTGACTTCCTACTGACCAAGACACTCTTTCCTCATGACCTGGCCTTTGACCTCTTCCCTCAGTATCACCTGCCATAAATGTCCAGCATTTGAACAAGGCATTCTTAGTCGTGTGAGGCAACAATCTGTATCAGGAGACAAGGAGCGCTGGAGTCCGACCCCCTCTCTGCTTTATGGCGTTCATTTAAAATGGCAGAGTAATGGGTATGACTTTGTGTTTGTGTGTTTGAGTGTGATAATAGTGCCTTCTTGCATGTGTGTGTGTGTGTGAGAGAGCTGATTTAGGGCTGGTGGTAATGAGTGTGGTGGAATCCAGCTGGCTCCACATCTAGCTAACCATCAACTAATGAGTCTCTGAGGCAGACAGAAGGTCTGTAAATATGCTAGGTTTGAGAAATAAATATCACTCCTGGAATAGTATATCGGCAAAAGTGAGTTTCTGTGGACAATTTTGTCTGTTTTATTTAAGATTATTCTTATCATTTGAAAGCAAATTCTGTTGTTGAATGGCAGACTTTTTCCCACTAAGATTTAAGGCAGCTTGAATCTTAACCAACATGCCCTTTAAACAAGGAGGAGGTGCCGCAAACATTCAAACTCAACACACTCCCTGATAGGAAGGAAGCGTAGTTGTAAATTTGTTACAGAACTCAACAGGGTGCATTTGCTGGGGAGAGGAAACCAGCTGGAGCTCAGAACAGGAAAGGGGAGGTCATGACTTTGGTGACAGTACGCACTGTGTATGTGAAAGTGAGAGAGTTAATCACACTGTCATCCTGCACGTAAGATGCCTCTATTCCTGAATATCAAAAGTGGAAACAGCTAGTCTAGCTAGTATCCTTAATCGGTTTTACTATATTGTACTAAATTCTGACTTTTTTCTCTTTTTCCTGATGCTTGAATTGAATTGAAACTTGTACAAGCTGCACTGCATCAGTTACTGTCCACAGTACCCAACACATGAATCACACAGACTAAATAAGTAGCAGAGGTACAGCAGCTTGAACAGGGATGTAGAGTACTCTTTCTCAAGAGTTGATATGTGCTGATACTGAACATATGAAAAGATCCTGGTGAGCCAGCAGTGATTTCACCAGTATGTGGAGTTACATATTGGTACACAGGGATGTCCCTGGCACTTAATTTGCCAGTCATTAAAATGAGAAAAAAAATTTCAGACTAGTTGATTAGTCTAAAAGACTAACGTTTAAAACTGAACACACAAGGAGTGATACAAAACCAGTCAAGTTAATCAAGTTCCTCGTCAATCAAATCATGTTGTGTCACTGAAATATGTGGCACTTTGTGCTGTGTAAAACCTCGCAAACACACACAGCATCAGATTAGTTTGCAGACACTGGCTAACCTTAGCCATGCTAGGAGCAGCATCCTTGGTTCCCTGCTGCAGAACATGGTTACACATTGCTTTGGTTGCTTGGTTATATTCCAGCTCAATCTAACAATGCCAGCATTCATTCTTTACATCATGCATAAATGATGCCTAAAAATGAGGTCAGCTGACTACCTGAGTAAATTGAATGACCAGGTTTTTCCATCAGTGGATTTTCTGCACGGGCATATTCCAAGATGTCAATGCCAGGATTCATTGGGCTCAGACTGTGAAAGGATGGTTCACAGAGCACGAGACTTCATTTTCACACTTGGATTAGCCACCATAGAGTCCAGACATTGGTCCAGACCTCAACCCCATTGAGAATCTTTGGCATGTGCTGCAGAAGACTTTACCGGAGCAGCTCTCCATCATCTCGCCGAAAAATGAATGCAGTAACGTTGCATAAGCTTATTGAAATGATGCCACAATGAATGTGACTTGCCATCAAAGCTGTAGGTAGTCAAGTCAAAAATTAAAGTGTTAAATTTTGGGGGGTCTACTCATGCAGCCCAAACATCAGATCTGAAAGACATGAGTGTCTGTATGAACACATAGAAACACCCATTTAAACTCCAATATCCAAATCAAGGGAAGGAAAAAGGCTTATAAGGATTGTTTTATTGCACGTGTGGCCTTTATTGACAGTAGAAAAGGATAGACTTCTGTTTTGCTGCTTACAGTACAATTAATGAAAGACTGCTGCTGCTTTTGTTGCTGTTGTGTTCTGGCTGACACCATCTTGCTCAGTGTGGGTCTGTGACATTCAAAATAGAGCAGCAGAATCTGAACTTGTGAGACTTCCAGCAATTATTTGGGATCACAGGGATTTAGACAGACAGAATATTTACTGAATAAACTAAATCTGCAATAGCTTAGCAGTAATGCTTAAAGGAAATTAATAGCAGCTGTTCTTATATTGGTATCACATGATACATAGATTATTGAAAGGTATAAGAGCAGGCAGCAAAAAGAGTGAGAAAATATTATACTTTGCAGCATTATAACTTGCTGAATGTAAGCTCAGATTTGTTTTGTTAACCTTTGCCGGGTCGTCTTACCTTTAGGAGACACTGGATACGAATCAGGGTTTGGTTTACATTGAGGAGCAGATGGTATGCACAGAGTTTGGAAGAAGCCTTTAAATGTGTAACTCTAGACAGCAAAAATCACGTACACACAAGGATAGTGTTTCAAAATACCTGGTAAACTTTGAAATTTCAGCACTCGTCCGTTTAAAATAGTCACGCATTATTGTCCAGGAACAGTGGAATTCACTTCAGCAGCACAACCCGATGCCTGCCAGGTGCTTTGGGTATGAAACATCTGACAGACTGTTCCAGATTAACAGCTGTGTGACGAAAACTGTACATAATATATGTTGGGGTGTTTACCTTAACAATGTACTGCTTTTGTATTTCCACAAAACAACTCACTTCTCAGACAAACACGATCTTCAGACTGGTTACTGTGCAGCAAATCGTGTTTTTTTCTGTCTCACAGAGAATTTCTGCAATAATTCCTTTTTTTAAAATGCCTTCCTTCCCACCATGGATTTTCACTTGTTACTCAAAGGAAATGAGACCTTAAGCTTTGTGAAGTCAGTGCTGTTATTTCTCCAAATGATAGCTTTTAGACATCATTTCCTTTTTTGGGATTAGAGCAGTTAAAAGTTACAGTTTAAGATTTAGCCATTTTACATTACACTGCTGACAGTGCTCCCTGCTTTGCTTTTTTTTTTTTCTGTCTCACAATCCACCCAACCCCCACTGACTTTTTTTTCCTTTCTTGAAACGTGTGTGTGTGTTCATAAAGTGTGTGTATTCTCCCTCCACAGCACAAAGCTGCGATTGGTTGGCAAGATTTGTTGGAGGGAAAAAATGGGTGAGTAGCAGGGAGAGCGAAGCAGCAAGATAGTGCTGACTCAGGCACTTGGCCCCATTGTTCTCCTCGTCTCGTAACCCTACACCTCCCTGCCTCCAGCCAGACAGCTCATTGGCCAACCACAAGTGCTGGAGCCAAGGGGACTGCGGTGTTAAACAGTACCAAAAAAAAAAAAAATCTTATCTCTTCCTCCATTAGTCTCACAATGAGAGAATTCAGCAGCCAAAATCACAGTGGACACAGGGCCATTCAGGTTGCAATATCTCTGCTGCATCTCGCCGAGTTGGAGAGAGGTATTTTGGTGATAATCAGGACATTTCAGGGAGGGGTTTCTACCTGTTTGTTGTGTGCTGCTTTGACAGAAAGTGAAGACTTTGTAACCAGGGATTGAAAAGGTTGGAAGTGCAGGTGTGTTGCACTGGTTTGTTGTAAGAGCTCTGAGAGACCTTGACAACGACCTTTTGTGTGTATGTGTGAGATTTAATGAGCGTTATGCAGATTGTGACTGAAAGATTGCATAACATTTTTGGTCTCTTACTACTCTTTTTGCTGTCTTACCCGTTGTAATCAAGTCTGTCAAGAATATTTTTTTCAGTTTTTCGTTTTTCTTTTAAAAGAGAAAAAAATAACAATCACTTCAAACACTGAAAGGAAATCAAAACTCTCTATCGCAGAAGTGTTTTGCATTTTCTCCTTTCCTACCAAGTCAGTCATCTTTCTTAATCGCTTTTTTTGTTCTCTTTTGCAGAGCTACTCCACACAAGGTCAACTTGGTGCAGACCAACCTTCTGGGTCTCTTTAACTGATTCCTGTATTTAGCCACAGAACAGTGGCAACATTTTAAACTGTAAACACAACACACATTGTCGCAACTCCACAGGACATGTGATATGGGCAGAATGCTTGCCTTGGGGCTTACCGAGATTACTAGGTAACAAATCAGCATTCGACAGGGGAGGAAAGTGAGAGTTTGAGCAGTTTCAGTCATAGGATCCTCAGTTAACTAGGTCATTTCAGTCCTAAAGGTGATAAATAGGTTGTGCATGCCACAGAGGGGCCAAGTTTAATGAGCTGAAACCTACAAGGAAGAAGCAGAAAACTAGGTTATCACGTGCTTGTTGATGTTGAACATCAGCACTGATGTGAATTCCACCCATTACAGCGAAGATATGATTAAAACAAACTCTGAAAGGTCAGTTATATTAGTAGCTAACTATTATCAGTATTGCTAAGCTACTGCAGGTATCAGTAATTTCTGTGTTTTGAGTTCAATCATGTTCATCGGAAAAACAGACAGAATAGCAATACACAGAAAAGAATGCATGGGCATTGTTATATATGACATTATACATGATGTTGATCTGTCTTCAGAGGTTTTAGTTCAGTGAAAATAGAGTCATGTTTTCTTCAGGCAAGGCATCTAAACCATGAAGGTGTTGTTCCTCTTTCAACACTCTTCAGGAGGAAGTTGTATGCATAGTAAAGGTTATATGTATAGCATTTATACCACAGTAAAAGTGTTGGTGTGTTAAACCTGACCAATAATTGTGGAGTCTGCCAAATACACTCATCCAAGGGGCAAAGAGATTAAGAAATTACGACATTTGCTCTGAAAATAACTTGAGGAAAAAAGTTACTAACCTTGAAAAAAGACTTTTTCTTATTTTACATTGTTTAGTTTGAAGAGTAATTTCAGAAAATCACCACTGATTTCCATTCCCAGATAACAGGAAAACTGCAGCATCACACAAAACAAATATGAAATGTCAGTTGTGCAAATCTGGCCTGAGAGACAAAAGTAACATGACTCTGCACAGAACAACATGAAATAAAGAAGATGAAGGAGTTTGTGTGTCTTTGGACTAGAACAGAGACCTCCTTCTTAGAGAACAGTGAACCTCTTTTCGCTAACTCGTACTCTGTGATCTCAGGAGACAACTGAAAATTTCTACATTGAAATTACTTTTAATTAATAATTAGACTAATTAATTGCTATGATTTACATCCTCCAAATTTAATGACTGCTGTTTGTCTTAAGGCTCTAAATTGTTCCAGCAGTGCACCAGCAACATGAGACTCCTACAGTAAACCCTTTTATTTTGGCAATACACTGGGAAAGTGTTAAATACACTTCAGCAGAGAAAGGTTGTTTTGGTTACTTTGTCTTGGTTACAATAAAGAAACAAACACAGAATTAAGGAATGGTTAAAAGCTGAAATGTCATTTTTATTTGAATAATGAAAATAAATCCCTCTTCTGCATGTGGACTTTGGGGCGTTATGTCACCTGATATCTTTCTTTGGTCCTCTCAAATTTAGAACCACTGGTGTCTTTTCTTGTGCTGTTTTGCTGAAAAGACTGGGAAGTCTTTCATTCCTACCCAGTCATCGCTTAAAAATTGACATGTATTTTGGGTTTATCATTGGGTCCCATACACCGTCTGTGGGTTCATTTTCACTGACATCTGAGAGATTCAAAAGAGCATCATAAATGTGGCAGAGGGCAGCGTGAGAGTGGAAATATTTGAAGATGTAGAAATGTCCACCTTCAGCCACCTCTCAGCTTGGATGCATGTTCACATGATTATACCCAGTCTTGTCTGCGTTCTTTACGTTCTCAACAGTTTCCACGCTCTCATAGTTGAGGCATTGTTTCCCTATGATGCCAGACAATTAGCTGCTTTTCCATGTGAGACAACTGATTCCCCTAAGCCTACGTTCATTAGATTCCACCCTGTTTGTATGAATATGGAGGAGGCCCGGCGCTGGGGGCACAATGCCTTGCTCCTGTCCAGCGCTGCACATCAAGCACGGTCATGGATCGAAAATTCTGCCCACTGTCACTACATGAGACAACAAGGCTCTTTCAGCTGGTGGGGCAGCCAGGACTTGCCTAGGCAGTGCAAGTTTGTGTATTTGTGTGTACAGAGCTGTAACGGCAAAATTACCCATCGCCAGAGTTGATGGGAAAGGAGAACCACACAAGAAGAATGAAATATCTAAAATGTCTGGGCTGAAAGTAGAAGGACACGCCACTATTGATAAATGATCAAAAGATTAATTTAGCGGTGCCCTGCCAAAGGTTTAGAAGATAAATGTGGGATGTTATGAAATTATTATTTGGTGGTAAAAATTTAAACAGAAATGCATCTGATGCCACTATTTTGAACAGGTTTTTGCTTATTGGAAAAGTTGGATGATTTACCTACCTTTGTCTCAAACAATTATTTAAGACTATGTACTATGGTTAATCCACTCATTTGTCTTCTCTACCCTCATTCTTAGCTTCCTCACCCCTCCTCTTCTTCCTCCCTTCTCCTGTTGGTTTGGGGTGTGCACTCGAGTCTCAGCCCCCTTTTTCATCTCCGTGTTCCTTCAAAAGAGTCAAAGCAGGGCCTCTCTGAGGTATTAAATATCTTTATTAAACTGCCTCTTTGGGGGCTCCCACTCAGTCCCCCTGCCTCCTCCCTTTCTCCTCTGTACAGCCCATCTATCCCCACACACTTGGCCCCTATCGACTTCTCTTCAAAGGCTCCCGACATGCGGCTTCTGCCGGCTACCTGCTGCGTTGCAAGATTATGCACAATAGTCTCCGCTGGTCCCCGCTGCGTAAAACCAGGCAAGCTCCACCACACTCGGCTGGGCCACATCTGACGGGGGAGTTTGCCCAGACGGAGTCCGCAGGATCAGCGAGATGAGTGAAACAGAGGTGGAGGGGGGTGAGGATGGTGAGGAGAAGAGCGTAGATTTAGCAGGCCAGCTGTGTCATGGTTTAGTGGCTGCTATCAAAAGCAGACTGCTCTGGTGTTACCAAGTTGTCCCCCACAGATGCACCATTTGATGATTTCACTCTTGCACATAGTGTCACTGTGTCTTCACACTCTTCGGCAGATGGTTGGTACAAATTTGTACCCTCACAGGCCAGACAGCACTCTTCTGATAATGACTGCACTCAAGCTGTTTTCACAAGTGAAAATGCCGGGAGAATCAGGTTGGGATGTTGTCCCAACTTTTCTTGTATGCAGCAAACAGCAGGAGATAATTTGCATCAGCCACATTCGCACTGATGGTAAGAAAGCTGTCTGATGAATGCATGCACGAGGTGGGCCACATGATAGTGTCTCCTTGTGAGCTATTTTTACATTAAGGCAAATTGGTGCAGACTTTGCGCTGTGAAGATGGCAGGTTAAAGACCTTCAAGCCATGATTTTACACATGCTGTCTAACATCTAGGTGGCATGACGGTAAATCAACTAGTTAGCTCCAGTGAAATATTACAAATCTTAGCTGCACTGGGACTGACTGTGGCTTTATTCATATAGCACCATTTAAAATGTTTACAAAAGTTACAAAATAAGAATGCTCCAAAATAATCAGAACAGGAAGCCAGATAGTGATGGTGAAGTCAGTATAAGAAGACTCGCACGCAATAGCAATAAAAAAAAGATAACAGAAACACAGAAACACACAAAAAGATGATGCTGCATAATCATACCATTTTTTAGTATTTTGTCTTTTAGTATTGAGGAGTATGCAGTACTCAGCTGATTCATTCTGAGTGAAAGAAGAGTCAAGTGATGCATCAGAGGCCACCTTTTACATGAGCAGGCACAAAGCCTGGCTCAACAAAGAAAGTTAGTTACTGCCATGGTGATATCTGTTCTGTTAGGGGGTTTTAGGTTTTATTCAGCCAGGTAAAAGAAAGGTAATATGTTGAACTTTCTCTGCAGTATACTACTTAGGAGAATACAAGGGAGTAAAACGAATGATCAGACTAAAACAGCACAATGTGACACAAGCAGGGGAACGAGCCACATGTGAAAGTAACCAACAACAGGTGAAAACAATCAGAGATCAGAGCAGACAATTGCACAGGAGGAACACAAAAGCAACAAGTAAAAGCAAAGAAAACAAACCATAAAATGAAAACAGGAAGAAACCTAAAGATATTTGCTACTGAAACATGAAGGTGCTGAAACTTGGAACGTAACACGAAGGCATGGGGGGAAAAAAAAAACTTGGAATAGAAAGTAACAGAACAAAAAAGTCACAGGAACACGACAATGCATCCCTGAAGGCAAACGCACAATCACCTTTAGAGTCAAGCCTCAACTTTGGAACAACCAGAATCTGAGGCTGTGAGCTGGCTCATAGTGTTAACTGTTCTTCTATAGCACTGGATAAGACCTGCTTTAAAAATGATCAGTAAATAGCAGTTAAACCTTAAATACGTTTGCTAAGGCTGGACGCACTGCGATTAGCATGTTGAGTGCATCAATTCGGTTTACATGGCACCATCAGAATCATCATTGTGTAACGTGACCAGTTAGAGACGCTTTAAAATGCATGCAAAGCACAATAATTGCATATGGAACAATTTCACAACAGACACTGAGTGCTCACTCAGTTATCGTTTACACCCAAAATAAAATTTCACGTAACATTTGTGGGCTCATATCACACCCAAGACAGGCCTAACTGTAGTAATTCTGATTTTAAAACAGTCCCCCTTTCTATGTTTTTCTGTTCTTCTTTGACAGTAATATTTAATATTGTTAATATATATCGTAATATTACATACATATATATATATATATATATATATATATATATATATATATATATATATATATATATATATATATATACACACACACACACACACACACGTACATACATACTGTATATATACATGTGTCTGTGCGTGTGTGTGTGTATGTGTGTGTGTGTGTTTGTGTGTGTGTCTAATCACTGTAACATTTGCAAGTATTTTTTTTCCCCCTCCTGTTGACCAGTTCTTCCAGTGTGAAGTGGCTGATGTAAAATTACACTTACAAAGTAGCCTCCCCCAACTCTGCCAGTTGCAGGGCACTCTTTGTCCACCACAATATGAGCCGGGTGAAACAAAGACGCCATTGCCAATCCTCAGGTTTTTGGAGCCGTCTGTCACTCAGACCCATTGTTGACATGTGCATGGCTCAGGGGACAATAGGACTTTGTGTGAAGAGAGAGGTGCGCCACACCCATCTCCTCCCATATCTCTTACCTCTTATGTGTCTCTCTGTAGCTCTGTCATGTTCTTTAGAATTTTTTTCTCCAATACGTTATTTTCTTCTTTTAAGAGATTGTTTTTATTTAGATTTTTTTTTTCTGAGTCTCTGAGTCAGAATCATCACTGAGCAAGGTTAGATAAAACAAAAGTACAATACAAAATCAAAAATATGCAAGTCAAGTACTGCAAGTTTACTGTTGTCATGGTATCATGAAATCTTAAGATAGATTAATAAAACAGGAAGATTATAACTTACTTTGGTCTTTTTTTTTTAAACGTCAGCACTGTGAAAGTAACTTTCAGCTGGTCAATGACATTTAATCTCACCAAATTATATGTAGAGTGTAAACTGTCGCACTAATTTACACTGGGGTAATCAAATCTGAAACAAATTGTGTTTTGTTTTTGTTTTTGTTTGAATACGAACACATTTGGCCCAAAGATCTTTGTCTATCTCTTGATTTGACTATATGAATGTGACTGCTACATTCATTTGCATTTTTTCATTAGTCTTATTTTATGTATTTATTTGTTTATTTTTGCGTCTTTGCCCATCTTTGGCTCTTTATTGATTATTGTCAAACGCACACAAACAGGAGGTGATATTTCTTTCAACTGCTATTTGAGATGCACTTTTACTTGTTAATATAGAACAGGGATACACAAACCCCAGTTTCCCTTGATGTCACCATTTGTGTTAGTTTTATTGCAGTGCAAAGAAACGTGCATTTGGTTTTTAAAATGAGTCGAAAATTATTCATTCTGTGTTTCTGGCTTCAGCTTCTTTGTGTCTCTAGGATGCTGTAACTGTTCCAGTAGGTCAGTGCGAATAAAGCCAGGGCTTGTTTGAAGGCTGATACACTGGCTGTGTAGGCAACACAATCCTGCCCTTTGGCCCTGATGACATCATATGACTGGCTCTTGTGCGTCTTTCCTGAACACAGGAGGTCAAGATTATTCAGTGGAGTTTTAAACAAGCAAAGAGTAAGTGTCGAGGAGCGAGAGGCTTTGACAATTATATGTTTGCTCTGAGAGGCGCCACTCTCTTGTGTATATGTCGAAAGCACTGACTTTGTGTGAGTCAGTGAGTGTCTCACTGACTCAAGCATGCTACTAAAAGTATGGTGTTTGCATTTTTTTCATTTTTCAAAAACCTCCAAAAACAAAAGTCTTTTTTTTGATGGCAAAGAGGTCATTTACACAACATCACTGAGAACCGTGCAGCTTCTTACAAGAATGTATGATTCAGTGGACATGAAATTGCAAAATAAACTGACATGGTATTTCTTAACCATAAAATCATTTGATAAGCTTGTTTACACTATTAATGGCTGACTTTACTTCTTATCTCATCTGCTCTCTTCCTCTTTTCTCCCTCCTTTCGATCATCTTTTTATCCTTTATCCTTTGTTTGCCTGTTTTTGCAGACACAGGATAACAAACTACAATGACAACAACACGTAATATGTAGAAATATGTAAGAAATATAAAATGAAACAAAAATCGGATCTCCATTAAATTATCAGCTTTCAAGGCTTAAAAGTGTGCTTGCCTGTTTAAGCTTTACATGGTTTTAATTTTGATGACGCAATGAAAGTTAACTTTAAAAGGCAGCATCGGTGCAGCATCGGTGCTGTTTTACCAGACCCACTGATTAGATCCATTTTTATTCCATACTAATCCAACATGACTCTGAAGCTGACGTTACACAAATGAGGTACATTTTTGTCTCTTCTTTCATTTTAAACGTCACATTTAACAGCTGATTTTAGGATTTTCAGCTCTGACTGTACTCGAGTTGCATAAATGAAGCATAGTTGTAAAAGGATATCTGTGCTGGAAATCTTGCTCCTGAATACGATACTCTGGTGCTGTTGTTGCTGAATATGAAACTATGGCTCCTCTTTAACCTACCTCATATCTATAGTTCATCTAGTTATTTTCTCAGAAATTTCTTCACGCTTGCCATTTATATCTATTCAGCAAACAAGGAGGAAGAATCTTTCATCGTATGTGTCAATGCAATGACTGATTATGCAATATGTCCACATCCTAGACCTAAGATTTCATTTAATGCCTCCCAAAAAAAAAAAAAAAAAAGAGATGTCTGTTCTGTCACTTTTGGAATTAAATTAAGGTAAAAGTTCTTTACTCTGGCACAAGACTTTATGATATGAAACTGATACCCTACAAAGTAATTTCATCATGATGCATTTGCACATACATATAGATACTTTCTGCAAGCTCTTTTGCTGGCCAGAGGCACACTCTCTGTTACTTCTCCTGGCCTCTCGGGTCAACAGGAGCATGAGGTCAAAGGTCAGGAGAGATAGAATGAAGCCCAAGAAGAGAAAAGAAGGTGGGAGGTTGCAGGAGGAGGAGTGTGATACACCGATGGGGGGTGGAGGATGAACAAACAATGGGGAAGATTTTGGCGGGAAAGCTGACACAGACCTGGAGAGTCACCTCTTTCAGACGGACGGTGAGTCATGGTCTGCTTTCTGCCTCAGTCTCTTCCTGAATCACACTCACATGCTTAACTTGCACAAGCTTAAGATGTGAAGGCATGCACTCATGCGAAACCAGATGCACACACAGATGCACCCCCACCACCACTCCCACCAAACCCCCCACTCCAACACACATACACGCACACCTTACAAACTCACGCTGAACCACCAAACAATAGCCGCACCGCATTCTGAGATGATGTCATCTTTGTTTGTCTCGACGGCATCGCTGCATGACTCATGACTGTGTTTGCATTTAAAGTTGAATCATGAAGGCAAGGATCCCATTTTCAGTGTGATGTCATTCATCACAATCATTTCAATGAAATGGGACAGAGGACAGAAATGGGGGGGAAATATTAAGTATATGTTTGATGTGTGTGCGTGTGTGTGTGTGTGTGTGTGTGTGTGTGTGTGGGACCATAAATCTGTCTGAACCTAAATTATATTAAGGGTGAATATTGGTTTTGCGATAATGTTAAATTGTGGTTAGGTTAAGGTTAGTGTAAAGGCTGGAGTTGGGCAAGTAGCACTTAGGGGTTTGTTGAGTCTCTATAAGTCATGTAATGACTTACACTTCTGCTCAGGTGTGTTTATGAGGACCAAAACACAACTTTTGTCCTCTGCTATTCACATATTTGCTACACATGCATATTACGTCAGTGCTTAAGTCTTTAATTACATGCACACGCAGCACTCACTGTGCTAACTTACAGAAAGACAAAGTTTCTCAAAAAAACACACAGAACTAATAACAACTTTCCCTCGCTGGTCTTTAAAAGTGTGAAAATTCTTATAATCAGATGTGTACTAGCTACATTGACAAATACATGTGCATTTAGAGTGTGCACACTTCCTCAAAAGGAGCAGTGTATAAACACATCGCCATCACCTCCACTTCAGTGAAATGATTAGAACCTGGGGCCAAATTAAACATCCCCTGGACTCCAGCCTGGGAAATGAACTCATAGTTAAACCCATGACATGGCCTAGTAGTCACGAAAGCCCTCATAGAGAGGGTCATTCTACGAGAGGGGGCAAAAGCAGAGTGGCACCAGGCCCGTGTGGATGTGGTAGGAGGGTATGATGTCACCTGTGTCTGTGCGGGCCCTGCCAGGCAGTGCAGCAGCCATGGATTGGCCATTAGTGCAAGTCAATGCAGGCACACACAAGCACATACAGAGGGGAGGCAGGAGATGTGGAAAGATGGATTGCATATTTCACACTTGTGCGTAATAGGGATGTACCCTACCCTACTTGTTCACTTTAGGATAACCCATTGCTGATTTCATCACTTCACCCAATCCTGATCAAAAATAAATAAATAAATAAATAGAAAAAATGGTTGGGATTAGATATCCCACTTGGCCTATAGCTCTTCACAATTTCCCAGGAAGTGCTGGATGATAGGGGGAAGGATGTCTGAGCTCCCTCAGTCTGCTATTATCTCAACCCAGATAAGGAAAATGGATGAGGTGTCATTGCTGCGAAGAGAACCACCCATCAAGCTGGCTCATTTCTTCAGCCCATACAGACTTCAATTAAATATTTATGATCAGTGAAAAGTTGAAAATAATACATATATGGATAGTGGATAATTCAAATGTATTCACCCACAGCTGGTGAGTAACAGAAAAAGTACAAATAGAATTAAATGTATCCATCCATCCATCCATCCATCCATGCATGCATGAATGACATCTCTTCAACTTTTCAACAAGCTGCTTTGTGTTGTCGGGTTTGTGTTTATATGTAAACACTGAAAGAAAAGATTGTGTGTCTTCATTAGAACAGGGATTTGTGTTGGTGTGTGGAACTGTAGACTAAGGTTTGTACTGTTAACGGGTACTTATGACACAATGTGTGAATGTGAGAGTAATGTAACCAGTAGTCACTTTCTCCTGCGAGTAACATTCTGCGTTATCTTTTTTAAAAAAGTAACAAATAATGTGATATCACTTTTTTTGTTTTTTGAGTAATGACCTCAACACTGTATGGGGTAATGTGTATGACAACAAACAAACAAGCAAACAAATAAACAAAAAAGTGCTCACTGCTCAGCATGTTGCATGTTTGTGGACATGCAGAATGCTATTCCTCCGTTTTTCCAGCTGTTTTTGGGGGCTTTAAGATGAAATTTAACATCACCATCAATCGTTTTTGTCAGAAAATCTCTCTGTCTATGTTCTGTTTGTGTTCACAGATCTAAAACTCATCTGGGTCTACCAGCAGGTGTGGTCTGTGACTCTCAGGTCGAAAAAGGTGAGGTTGCATGAATGCCTGTGTGGATTTTGTTTTTTTTGTGTGACTCACTTTTTAACCAGATCCCAATTTTTCTACTAAAATGACATTTCCACTGCTTGTCCAAAGGTAAAATTGAGTCCAATCTTATCTTCATAGGTTATAATTATGGGCCTAAGGTCTTGTCACTCCCTGCCTGAACAGGCCCCCTGCTTTTATGCATTCATCATTCTCTCAAGCAATGGCTGCCCTGGGGCTATTTTTACTCTCACCTTTGTTTTTGTTTAAAACTCGCTCATTCCTCTGTCACGTACACACACAGACCTGCACACAGGCATGGTGCACTAATGGGTTATGTGGGAGCACGTCATGAATGCAGCTGTGACAAAATATGAGGAAGCATTTGACCTTTAGTGCATTGACGGGAAAGTGCACATGTATAAGAAACTGCAGCCCCTTCAGGAATCTGCATCTGGTGGACACACACAGGCACTCACATAGAAATGTGCCATTAATTTTGGACATATCCATGGCAACGCATGTTGGAGGCATTGGTCGATTGTTTGATTGTTTATTTTACTTTAGGTAGGGACAATAGGTGGAAGGGTAGAGGAATGAGTGGCCATTGCTGAACCAGCCTCAAGTTTGCCCAGCCTACCTGAAGTAAACTCCTCATGTTTCCTCTTAGACTGCAGCGATAGACTCCCCAGGCACATGCATAAGAGGAGTGATGTGATTTCTCTGTGTGTGTGTGAGTAAGAGAAAGGAAGGGAGAGATAAAGAGAAACAGAGAGAAAACCATTTAATATTTGGGGAATGCAACCTGGAAATGGATCTCTACTGCCCCCTTCTGGTATCTAAACACTTGAACTACTAAAGGTGGCCTGTTTCCCTAAAATAAAAATAAATAAACTTTACATATAATGTGGCTTTTAATAACAAAAATGAATTTTATATGGTCGTAAGTAATATTTACTGAGTTAATTTAATTTGTTGATTCTGAGGCAGTTTGCAGGCTTCATAGGGACTGTTTATTTAGTGGATCTTAGAGAATATGAGACACAGTGCTACTGTCTTTGAGCACCACATGTAAAATTATATCCTTTCAGTGAAGATGGAAGTCACAGTGAGCAAAAGCTACCTTTGTAACATTTATTCCTCAATTTAAATAGAATTCAAAGCATGATTCTGCAAACAAATGCACTCAAACACACCTTTGTCCTTATTCTCAAAATTAAAACCTACTTTTTTCCTTCAAAGAGCATAAAAATAAGAGTGTATGCACACACATACAAGCACACACTGAGCCTGGTCTCCTTCCTTACCTGTTAAGCAGCCAAACTCCTCGTTTAAACTCTCAGGCCTATTATGGTAATTGTGCCGCTTGCTTCTCTCTGATAGTCCTTGGTGCTCTTATAATCCTAACTCGGGCCAGCCTGAATCTGACCAACGCACACACAAATAAATGCTGCACACGCTCATACACACTTCAGGAAATGAAGCCCATTACCTTCACATCAAGTATAAAAAGTGCTACCAAAACAACACGGTCACCACCTTACACAGAGTGGTCTTTCGAGTCAAGATACCTTCTACACTCCGTGTATGCTCACACACACACACACACACACACACACACACACACACACACACACACACACACACACACACACACACCCAAACAAAGAAGCAGCTCTCTCTAACATGGGTGTGGCTGACAGGACAGACTGATCGCCAGAGAGAGGTAGCCCTGTTTATGTGTGTATGCCCTGCACATACTCAGGGTAAAGCAATATGAATACACTTAAAAAAACATATTACTAAAACAGGAATCTGTTTCAAATCCACCACAGAAGGTTTGTAAAACTGAAACAACAAAACTCATGCTCTGAGTGTGCCCACATTTTGGGGTTTAGTCTAGCCATTCACTGCAGGTATAACACTAAACTATCTGAGAGTGTTTCTCTGCAGACAGATGAGTAAATGGGTATAAAATAACCTGCTAGAATGAGATGAAGGCAATAACTGTTAGTGTGGAGAGACAACTGGGTTTAATTTCATTAGGGCCTACAGGAGACGGCACCGCCTCCTGCTGGTAAAAGCAATTGATGCATGACTTTTGCATTACCAAATTGCCATGGAAAAGTATGACAGCCACTATATAAAACAATATAAAATATAAAACAAAGAATAAACATTACAATTGCACCCTATTGATATGCACTGATGAGGCATAACATTATGACCATTGACAGGTGAAGTGAAAACACTGATTATCGCTCATCATGGCACCTGTTAGTGGGTGGGATATATCAGGGAGCAAGTGAACATTTTATCCTCAAAGCTGATGTGTTAGAAGCAGGAAAAATGGGCTGCGGATTTGAATGAGTTTGACAAGGGTTAGATGACTGGGTCAGAGAATCTCCAAAACTGCAGCTCTTGCGGGGTGTTCCTGGTCCGCAGTGGTCAGGAAGGAACAGTTGGTGAACCAGTGACAGGGTCATGAGCAGCCAAGGCTTTTTGATGCTTGTGGGGAGTGAAGGCTGGCCCGTGTGGTTCAATCCATCAGACGAGCTACTGTAGCTCAAATTGCCAAAAAGGTTAATGCTGGTTCTGATAGAAATGTGTCAGAATACACAGTGTATGTGTATGAGGCTGCACAACCACAAACTACTCAGGGTGCCATGCTGACCCCTGTCCACCACTGAAAATGCCAACAATGAGCATATGAGCTGGACCACAGTGCACTGGTCCCTGGAGTGTGGCCTGGTCTGATGAATCACTTTTACATCACATCAACAGTATTCCCTAATGGCTGTGGCCTCTTTCAGCAGGATAATGTGCCCTGCAACAAAGAAAAAATGGTTCAGCAATGGCTTGAGGAGCACCAATGAGTTTGCGGTGTTGACTTGGCCTGCAAATTCCCCAGATCTCAATCCAATCGAGCATCTGTGAGATGTGCCGCACAAACAAGTCATATCCGTGGAGGCCCCACCTCACAACTTAGGGGTCTAGTGAAGTCCACGCCTCGATGGGTCAGGGCTATTTTGGCAGCAAAAGGGGGACCAACACAATATTAGTCAGGTGGTCATACTGCAGTGTTATGCTTGATTGGTGTATAAGTCAATGTATATATTAAATATAAATTAATATAAATAAATAAATAAATTAATTAATTAAATATAAAGTAATTCAGATAGAAACTAGATTACAAATTTAGATCATCATCAATTATGTTAATAATTGCAGTTAATCTACACAAAATCGTATTTAATCGCTGCTTTTCTCTGAACAATTAAACCATGATATGGGGAAGATTTCCTTCACTTACCAAACAAATCCAAGCACTGAAATTCAACTCCAAAAATACCCCCCAAATCTATTACATGCTTTGCTGTTTTCAGATATAAAACAGGACTGGCAGACACTTTTTAATCAAACACAGGAAACACAGATAAGCTCGAACTCAAGATAGTGAGAGATTAAATACACCACTCACAACTCACTGATTTTATCTTGGCATAACCAGAAGTAAAAACACACCCTCCTGCAATCATATGCACACACACATCCACTTGCAGACTGTGGGAGCTTTTCGCAAACCAGGAGGGCTGATAGATGAGGTCTGTATTTGATAGCAAACACAAAGTGACACAAAACACCGAGATTAAGCAGCGGTCAGCGGTTAAGTTCAGAAGGTGAGGGATGCGAGAGAAAAGGTGGAAAAGATGTGTTTGTTTGTGTTTATTTTTGTATAAAGGACAGCCATGCATAGATTGTATTATCGTAAAATGTGGAAAAAGAGGAATCCCTGTAACAGGTTTTTATGGAAAGACACTTAGAAAAGAAGAAACAACAAAACTTCAGATCATCAGAATGTCATTGGTGCAAATCTCCAGTTTAGCCAAACGTGGCAGAGAAAGTGAGGAAGAGAAAGTAAAAGTGAAGGATGGATGAAACTATCTTAAATAAAAGAGCCTGGGAGCTGTGGCATTAGTGCACAGTGGGTGAGAAACAAGAGAAGGGAGATAAGGCCTCTAAAAAGAAGTGAACCACCTCTCTTTCAAAGACCCTCTCCAGGTAAACCTGAATTATGAATATATGAAGATACTTTTATGCTGATTGATTTGATTGCTGTTGTCCTGCAACACTTGTTTGCAGATCTCAGTGTGCACTGTGAATGTTTATCATAACAGAAAGCTTAATTAAAGTTTTATTCTCCCCACATGAATTCACATTGTTAAATTTGATGATTTCTGAAATTGGCATTAGGCTCACATATCTGTAATATGAATATTAAACCATACAGCCACTCAGCCATTGTTCTCTTGGCGAGGCTGACCTCACAATAATAACAATGAATTGTACAATATGTTCCAGTGGCAGTGAGAAATAAATTGCAGCAATACTGGTCAGTTCATCTTTGCGAGTCCAAGTTAACACAATTACGCTCATTAAAATCTACAATACGAACATCAGGACAGCTTTCCAAAGCCACTCAGTGCTCTGTCAGTCATCTGTCATCCATTGTTGTGCTCCTAATCCCACCATTGACAGTGCGGTTCATTTCCACCATTGGGGACCTAGAATTAATCAGTGGACTTAAATTAGCCCAGGGTAATTAAAACACCAAGCAAATGGTTAATTAATTGACCTTGGTTGTCATTAAACAATTCATGGAATCAATAAGGGATCAATTGTCACCAGCAATTTTTCTTCTTTTTGCTCGTAGCAGATGGGCTGTGACCACTTAGATGAAACCGTAACTGGATGACAGCGGAGATGAAATGATCACGCTTTATTGCCCAGACAGATGGGATATCTATAGCCTCCCCCACACCCACCCTGTCCATCCTCTGCATCCCCAATCCCCCCCCCCAGAGCAAAGGGTTTATTTTTTAACCCTGGGCATGCAGTGAAGTTAAGCCCACGGCTTAATCTAAGATGGTGTTAATGCATTGCAAGTGAAAATGTGTTGTCATGTCTTGGTTTTAAAAAAACCAGCACATTGCTAGAGCCACAACATTCCCAACATGTTAGTGCTCAGATTATCTTTTGAAACAGCAGGTTTGCCTAAGTCTGAAATGTTTAAGAATTGCTTTTTTTTTGTTTTTTGTTTGGTTTGGTGTGTGTGTGTGTCTATGTGTGTGTGTGTGTGTGTGTGTGTGTGTGTGTGTGTGCTCGAGTATGACATCATCTTCTGTTTCTATCTTTACCCCCTCTTGAACTGAGGTTTGCTCCTGACCCCTGTATGGGCAGATTTTCTGAGGACAAAGGAACTCTGCTTTCTAGTACATCCACCTCTCTCCTCCTCCTCCTTCTCCTCCCTACTCGACTTCTGTTCATCTAAACTCCCCAGGCTCCCCACCCCCAAGTCATAATCAACAACAAAACCTCCACCATGGATTGAGAGCCGCACCAGACCAGTTATTTCTGTAAGCGAACAACCCGAGCCTGCTGCAAAAATAAGCACTTTTACCCTGTAGAATTACATTGCAGTCATTTTTGTGGTTCCTGGTTATAAAGTGCATGTGCAATACTGGATGGGTTTCCAGCATTTTTGTATTATTAAAACAAAACAAACCACACACACACACACACACACACACACACACACACAAAATGCCAGTCATTTATAAGCACTACAATATTATTTGTACTTGAACAAAAATAGTCTATATGAAAAAAAAATTAGAGTGCGCTGACTACAGCATACACACTGTACACAGACCACACCAGTTCACTTTACTTTTTTTATCGCATGCAGTGTAAAGGCCAGTGCACATTTTCAATAGGTTTTCCTTAACTATGTCATTTAAATGGTGCAGACCTCCTTGAAACAGCCTGTACATCTGTTTTCAGTAGGATCAGTCCACCCCAATGATCCTTCTGATAATAAAACAAGCAAACAGGAGCAAAGCAGCTCATTTGTGAATGGATTTAAACGCATCACTTTGGTAGTGATGTCATCACTGTTTTGACTACCCCTGCTCCATGCAAATATACACACACCCTCCTTTTTCTGGCAGCATCAGCCAGCTGTCTCTCCTGCTGCTTTCAGCTGATGAAGTATAGGGGAGCTGAGAGGATATGGTGAAGAGAGGGGAGGATGGGGGTGGGTGGCTGTGTAACAGCTGAGCAGATGAAGTAGCCCCTACTGGGTTTGCCGAGGCCGGGCTCTTTCCCAGCCACCCTGCAGCCGTGCAGCTGCCCAGGCACCAGCTGTCCTGATGATCGCACCAAATAGACCAGAGACTTCCTCACTGCCGAAGGAGTGGAAGTGCTACAGTCTCACTGTATGGACCAGCTGACACTGTCACCCCACCCCCCACCCCACACCAATGCAGACAAAACACACATGGAAATGCACAATATATCCCATTAGACTCACGCAACTACTCATATAAAGATTATAGTCATACAGCACAGTAAATCTGCACCTTTATGTTATACTAATATGACAACATATATAATTATACCTAGATGAATTGCTAATTATTTCCACATGTAAAATAGAAATCCTGCCTTCTTTTAAGTAAGAACAAAACAAAACATTTTTTAATACACTCTAAGAACATGATAATATAATTTGATGTCCAATGTAAACAAGTAGTGCTGCTTGCTGCATTCACCTGTACAAATGTGTTTGTCTTGCTACTGTTAGGTTGCTGGTTTTTCAAAAACACTTTATATCCCTTAAAAACTGTCCTAAACGAGCTCCCATTTCAAGCAGTTTATTCGGGTACAACATGCAAAAGAGAAGGCTGCCCTTCGCAATACCTAATAGAATCATTTTTTTTGTTTTTTAATATTCGACTCAGTTTTTATTGCAGGACCTCTGTGAGGTTTAGAAATGTATACTATGACAAGCCTCCTACATTTGAACCTACTTTCCACAAAAATAAGTGAACCTGTTTCTTTGACACAAGCCACAATTGTACGTTCAGTGCAGAAAATAGTGACATTGCATTTTAGTCCTGTGAGTTGTCATAAGGGGAAATTAAAGTGGTAAGCAAACATTAACTGAGTATATGAATGTTTATAAGTTGAAGGCCAGAGAGGCAGCTGTTACATAAGTGACGAACGATCCACAGTAAAAGAAACGTGTCTAAAAAAACTGAGCGGTTAATAATTAGTAAACTATTCTTCCAGTACAGACATTATGAACTTGACCCCCACTCGATCACTTTATTATGTTGCTGTACTTGGATTTCCTATTTTAGGACATAATAAAACTGAACACTGGATAGAGAAAGTAGATTATGACTCTAAAAGGAATTACACTGTTCCTCGGCCTGGCCTCAACTATGAACATATCTACACGTGCTCCACATAATGAGTCCATTAGCACAGCTGGATAAACAGATCTAAAGGTTCAAGACTAATATATCAGTGTGTGGACACATAATACTTATCTCACTGACTGATTTATTTTCACTTTTATTCAACTAAGACAGCCTTGCTTAATGTTTATAACAATTTCTGGAACACGTACCCACTCATGTTACACGTTTGTTTGTTACAGCTGTTTGTTCAGGAAAGAAAATTCTTTGTATAACCGTTTTATTACTTTTATTATATGATTATAGCTTATTCATATCCACTGATAATCTTCTTTAACTTGAAGAAACTCAACTATGGTTGATTGTCTGTTTCACGGTGTGTGTGTGTGCCCCAGATGGATGGTGGATGGGAAGAGTGTTTATAGGTAAGAGCAGTAAATGGTAAATGGACTAGTTCTTATATAGTGCTTTTCTACTCTTCTGAGCACTCAAAGCGCTTATACAACACGTTTGCATTCACCCCCCATTCATTCAAGCACTTCCATGATTAACTAAGCTAAGTGCTTTTATTATCTAACATTCACACTCCAACGGTTGTGAATGTTGCAGAGCAACTTGGGTTAAGTATCTTGCCCAAGGATACATTGGCATGCTGCCTGGGGTAGCCAGGAATCGAACCACCGACCTTCTGATCAGTTGGTGACCTGCTCTACATCCTGAGCTTCAGCCACCCCCCCAAAAATAAAATAAATCAGTGACTTAAAGAAATATAAAAATATGAAGTTGAAATCATTATATCAACTCATCATCACATGTAAAACACACACATCATTAGAACAGAACAATGAAATCATACAAAATAAACAAACACACTTATAACAGAATTGAACAAATCACATTTAAGCTGGTAGTTTGATGGGAATCTAAAACCTGGATGTTTTGCTTGTTTTCATGAACATTTTGGGATTCAAAAAAAAAAATCTTCCACTGAAAGAATTTAAAGTTTTCTGGCTAAGTAGACACATAGACACACAAACTCTTGCTTGATATTCAGAGTTAATAGTCATCTTGATTCCTAAAATGATACTGGAAACAGGCTGAGGATGAACTAATTAATATATCACTAAAGGCTTACACTCATCAGACAGTTTATTAGGGACACCTGTTCAATGGCTTCTTAACACATATGTTTAATCAGCCTTGACATGTGGGGGTAAGAAACTGGCAGCAACTCAGTGTATTTAGGCATGTAGACGCGGTCAATAGGAACCTGCTGAAGTTCATCAGAATGAGCAGAAAGGTGATGTAAGTGACTGTGAACATGGCTTGGCTGTTGGCATCAGATGGGCTGGTTTGAGTATTTTAGAAACTGCTGATCTGCTGGGATTTTTCCATACAATTATATCCAGTGTTTGTACAGAATGGTCCCAAAAGACAAAATATCCAGTGAGGAGCAGTTTTCTGGGCAAAAAATGCCAAAGAATGATGAGACTGCTCTAAGCTGATAGGATGGCAACAGTATCTCAAATAACCATTTATTACAACCAAGGTATGCATCTCTGAAAGCACAGCACATCAAACCTTGAAGCAGATGGGCCACAACAGCAGAAGACCACACCGGGTGCTGCACCTGTTGCCTAAGAACAGGAAACCGAGGCTCCAATTCACACAGGCTCACCCAAATTGGACAATAGAAGACTGGAATATCGTTACCTGGTCTGATAGTCTCAATTTCTACTGTGGCATTTGAATGGTAGGGATAGAATTAGGTGTAAACCACATGAAAACATGGATCCATCCTGCCTTGTATCAATGTTCAGGCTGCTGCTGTTGGTAGTGAAGTGGTGTGGGAATTTTTTGCTTGGCCCACTTTAGACCAATTTATACCAAGTAAACATTGTTTAAATGGGACAGCCTAATGGAGGATTGTTACTGATAATGTCCATCCCTGTATGACCTCAGTGTACCCATCTTCTGATGACTGCTTCCAACACTAAAGCACTATTCCACAAATCTCAGATCATCTCAAATTTGTCTCTTGAACATGAGTTCACTGCACTCAAATGGCTTTCACAATTTCCAGATCTCAGTCCAATAGAGCACCATCATGGATGTAAAGCTGAGAAACCTGCAGCAACTGTGTGATACTATCATGTCAATATGGACCAAAATCTCTGAGGAATGTTTCCAGCACCTTGTTTGATCTAAGCCATGAAGAATTAAGTCAGTTCAGTACCTAATAAAGTGGCAGGTGGGTGTGTGTCATTATAAATAACAAACGTGTGTACAGAAAATCGAATTTCACTTCTTCTTTGACATATTGGGTTAATGCTGAATGAGGACGCCTCTTTTACTGCAGTGGTGGCAAACACACATGCTGAAATCATATCTCTAATAAAAAGTCGACAAACTATCCGACAAACTGATACATTCCTGCTTTTCAGTGAGTGAGTACAATAAAAGGAGAGCTCAGAAAAAGATGGGAGTCCTCAGGGTCAGGTTGACATTGGATCAGTTTCCCCCAACCAGCACCATCTCAGCTGTAGCAATCCATCAAAGAAGGCCCAAGTACTGGACTGGGAGCCCCTAAACCAACAGTGACTGGCTGCAGAGAAGGGTGAGCTGCTGTTCCAGCCCCTCAATCCATCACCTGTCACCTGTTATTGTTGTCATCAGCAGCCCTCTGACTCCTAATAGAAAACAGGGCAGCAGCTGGCCTAATGAAGCAGACCGTGTGATGGGTTGCCTCTGGGAGTGTGTTAAAGGTTAGTTTCTAATTCCTCTTGCTGTAGATCAAGGCCTCTTTTCCTGAAGGAAACTCAAAGAAAACCTCCTTATCTCAGGAGGAATATCTAAGGTTTGCAGGCCAAAAGAAAAGCTGTCATTTAGTAGGAAGGGGAAGCCAACAATCAAAATTTTTTCATCCTTTGAAATGATCTTGTTGGTTAGAATGAGCAAGTCATTTCTTCTTGATTTCCTTCTATTGCCCTGAAATATTTCCAGCACTGAGATGACCTCTTTAGTTTCTCACTGATCAAAACTCAAAACAGAGAGGAACCAAACCAGCAGAGGCAGATGTATACTTACATACTGAAAAGCACTGATCACACTCCAAATACACATTTCCCATGTGCGACTACATTATGTCTTTCCTGCGAGTTTCCCTGCCTGCTAAATGTCCACTTGATTCATCGCAAGAAACTATAAACTCAAAATGCCACACTATTATTTTTGCTTTAGACACCGTCTTTCATTAGTTAGGCCTCAAAGTAAAATGAAGTCTGGATATCGCTCTTGTCATCTGTAGTTCAGAGATTAGTTGAGATTATGTGTGATTTTCATTGCAACAAAGTATTGATACAACGGGTTTTATGCAAGAGCTCGGAGCTAAAACAATCAGTCACCAGCTGGATAGCAAATGAAGGACTGGCCTCCCTCTGGCAGCTCAGTCAAGGCTGCTGCTGATGGTGAGAAGTGCAGGCAGAGAAGTCAGACTGTGGCTATTTGTCGACTTGTGTCATACCTGCCACCTCAGAAGAGGACACGGCAGGAGCTTCTTGAAGATCTACCAGGAGATCAGAGTATGCAGAGTGAAATCTGCCTCTGTTTCAGATGTCTCCTCTCGTAACTGTGGGGTGGGGCTGAAGGCGGCATTAGCAACACAAGTGACAAAATTTTCACTGTTCACAGGAGCTGACTGTCAGCAGTTTGAAACAACAGGTGGGCTTGGCTCTAGGTAAATCTGTCGATCTAATACTGATGAAGATGCTCATGAATTAAATCAAATTCTGAGCATGTACAATATGTATATTTTCTTGGTTTGGTGCTAATTATACAGAAAGAGTGTATGTGAAAAGCGAACACTCTCATTATAGAAGCCTACACTCAAAAACAATACAACTGTTACATGTAACACAATAAAATGACAGATTTTATTGCAATTTACTTTTTTATAGATTTATGACAGAAAGCACTAATGTAAACAAATCTAAACAAATTCCCTCTAAAAGCAGAATAATGAAGGTGATAACAGGAAATCAAGGGAAAGTGACAGTCAGGATTATCTTAAGTGGAAAACACATGGGGACAACTGTTAAAGTGCCATTAAGACCTCACACATAGACAAAGGCAGGCCATCACCTCAGCTGTCTCTTGACATGTGGGTGTAAGAACCTGGCGTTAGGGGCGGTCATAGCTAAAGGTGTGCTAACCACAAAGTGACCACACAAGATAAGCGAGAAGTCATGCCACGCTCTCTTCACTCTTTCATCCTCATACTTGTTTTAATTATTCCTCTCTAATTTTAACTTGACCGAAAGAGAAACTTCCTCCACTGATCCAATTTTTTGGTGTTATGCAACAATAAGTTGAGTAATTCGACTGAATTTATGCATTTATTGTTTTCTGTTTTCCTACTATTGTTTGTCACTGTCTGAAAGTAAACTGCTAATCGGGGACAGTGAAGGCAGTTTTGCCTGATTATGGCTCCAGCAGTGAGGAACTGTGGCACAGGAGCAGTAGGAGAGCGAGAAAGAGAAGGAAGGGGTTTCTTCTGATTTATTTTAATACATGGTTGCACAATGTACAGAATATGCTGTATCTATCAATATATATTTGTGGTGTATGTCAGCAGAAAACAAGGTTAACTTCTACCTGCTGCACCTGAAGCAGCTGTGCAACACTGCATTTAATCTCCATAGTCACTAGCAAAGCTCAAACTTTTGACTGGTACTGTGTATTATTTCTCATGGGTTTCCAGTGAGAATATAGGGTCTTAACTTTTGGTGTCCGTTTTTTATATGTGACATGACTTCAACTCTCAAAATAAAGTACTAAAAAATATATAGAAAAATATTTTTAAAGTGGCCAGATATTCAGACACAAGCAAGGGGAGGGAAGGTGTTTGACAGGCATTTATGCAAATGATTCCAATATTCCAGTCTTGGCTTCAGTATCCAGCATCTTCTTGGCACTTATGAAGTCTATGGCACCAATCAACACCAACTTCAAATCCTAGTAAGAGAGACAACAGATGGAGACATGTTTGCATTCCCGAGCAGTTGGACTGAACAATGCAGCAGATGCTTAGCTTTTATTTTTCCGTGTTCGCTCAGTGATTTGGAGGTATGGTAGGCAGAGAGGGACAAAGGGCCAAGGCCAAATATCTTGGCTCTGCAGGGACAACAGCTGGGAGGAACAGACCAGGAAGTCGTTTCACTTCATTAAAGACTCAGCATGAGAGCAACAGAGCTTTCCTAGCTCTCCCCGCTCTCATGATCACTCTACTCCTCCCTCCTACTGGCCAATACACACTCACACATATGCCTTTCCCCACCTCTGATGGTAAGAAGCATAAACTGAAAATATGAGAAGTCCAGTTAAGCATGTCATCTATTCTTAAACGTGTCACATCAGCTCAATAAAATATTCCCTGGGTGTGTTGCTAATTCTAAAGTGGTTAGTGAGCTTCTAAGCTCCTCTGATCTGATCCTCCTACAGTGTGAAAGTGCTCTCTCTGCAGCAGCAGCCACAGTAATCTCCTCCACGGTGGAGCGCTTCCGAGCTGCTGCTTCATGGGTATAACACCTGATCTGCTTCTTCAGGGTGACAAAGTGTTTGTGGGAGTGATCGCATAGTTCATTATATCGTTATCGTTTTCCGTCTCTCCTCTTTTGACTACTTTCCTGTGTGTCAGCTTGCACCACCATATCCTCATCACTAAGCATGTCTTTAGCAGATACAAGTCCAAAAACAAACACTGAACAACACACGCCCACACATGGCATGCCCTTTTGGCATCACTGGCCTCCATCAGTAATAGCCAATCACTTCATGATTTGCTCGTTCAGTGAGTGATGAACAGATCCCCCCCTCACCACTACAAAAGAACACACCTGTTAGAATCTGCTTAATCCTTGCCAGCGGCCCTGCTCTCTGTGCTTTTGGGGCCTGGTCTAATCCACGCAAGGGCTCCGGGCCAAGGCCAGGGCAGATTAGACCCCCACCATTTATTTATCCATCCATGAACACACACCTCTGAGTCTGGCCCCTATAGCAAGTGTTTGAATTGGCCTCTTAATCCCTGGACTCAGAGGAGCCTTCCACCCGAACACACAGTCACCTTCCCCCTCAGCCCAAACCTAATATTTATGCATCCCCTTCATACCCACTTGCAGATCTGGCCCAGCCCAGCACTCTCTACCCTACCCTACCCCACTCCACCCCCTACCCCACTCTGCACCCACCTCCTTTCCCTCCCCTGGTGGGACTGAAAGCCCATTGATTTGTTGATTTCTCTTCTTTTGTCTGTGGTCGGCCGAGTGTTAACGGGACATCCAGGGTCCAGAGCACAGTGACAGGACTTTTGGCATGGAAGATTAAGGTCCTAATCTGGGCATCTGTCAATGTCCAGTCCTTCTTTCCCTTGCAGTTTGGAGAGAGGCCTTTTCTTGAGTTATTTTCAGTGTTAATTAGCTGTTCAACCTGTAAATGGATCTTAACCCACAGAGAAAAGAAAACTCCCCAATTCAAAAAGAGCATCGAGGCTATTTACAAATAAAACCCCACGTCTGAAAACAGTTTTAGCGATAAATAAAGATGATTGGTTTTGATAATGATGATGCATTGCATTAATAGACACATACCTATAACCCTGTGTGCACAGTTCATTGTACTTATACCACAATGTCCTACAAACACAATCACAAAGACTGGCATTAGGATAAAGTCCTTCTTAATACTGTAAGCCTAAACTGTGGTACACTTGTACACTCTGTAAAGAGCCACACAAACAAACAAGCAAACAAACAAACAAACAAACAATGCTATCATAGAACAGATCAAAGATTTGAGTGAGCAAACAATGAGCCAGGAATTTAATTATACTACGTCTCCATCTAGTGGTGAAAAATCCTACATGCAAAGTGGTATGCACGGTCAAATTAAAAAAATATATCTTTTTCAAGATCAGATAAAATGTTGCACACATATATCTGTGCTACTTCCAGTGCCTTTATTACATTTATAACCTAAAGTAATGGAGTAATGTTTAGAGTATCAACCATCGCAGATGGAATTGAGTAAGAGAAGCTTCCATCGCAGTCTCGTTGTAGATCAAGAGGTAGCAAATAGATATTTGTTAAAAACAGCAACGCATTGATGCATAGAAAAAACACATTTTGGTTATATGGTTTTTATTGATTGGGCACAAAAGAACTTTTTAAAGATGACCAATAAATCTATAATTTTAGCATTACAAAAATAGTAAATAAATTCTCATTATTTAATTAGTAGTGTTAGAAAATATGTTTGTGTGTAATAAATGTGTTTTGTAGGTGCCTACAATTAGAGAATGATATGTTTAATTAATGACAATAAAGCACCATAACTTAATTTCATCTTTAGGCTGTAATGCTAAAGCTCTCTACACTCACTGACAATCAAGTATCTGCTACAAACAACAAGATTTTTCTTAATTTTTTGTTTAAAAATATTTTTGATTAAGTCTTTCTTTTAACGAAGTTAAAAAAAACAATACTTGTTACTTAGGATATAACATGAATAAAACATTACTCTTAAAATACATAAGGTACATGAACTCAGTTGTACTCCCAAGTCGCTCCATTGGAATTTCAAGCATTAGTAGCAGATTTCCACGGCTGAGAATCCTGATTGGATGAACTAACTGGAGACAATCTTGTCACATGGCAGCAGTGGGTTCACACCAATATTCTTAGCACATTCATTCTGCGGGAAAAATGCAAATTATTAATGAGGTTAGCTTCAAGTTGAAATGCTTTTTCATTGACCTCAAGTGTGGTTAGAAATGTTCTCACTTTAGACAGAGAAGGGAGATGGTCTGAAAAGGAGTAAAGGAGGCCATCTATGTCCACCTGCAATGACCATCACTGAATGCAGGTGGTAGCCTATGACAGTGGTTACCCATCACGTACAATATAGTCTTAAGATCCCTCCTCAGGTAGTTCATCCCTCACTCACACCTTAACCCACATCGATGACTCAGGCTGGGGAAATATCTCAGAAAGAATTCCCACCTTGGCTCATGTAAGATGAGAGGTTAAATACCTGGAACTCTTTATCAGCTTTTCTGTAGCCTTTTTTGTAACCTGCTACATTTTGCTACTGCCGCCACAGCTGGGATATATACACGAATGTGAGATCATTTTAAAGATATATCAACTCAGAGATTCACAGATCATACAGAGGGAGACATTGCAACAGTTGGAAAAGATGAGGCTTTGTGGAAAAAAACTTTGGGAAAAAAAAGAAGCAACTTTTGACTTCTTCTCTTCCTAACATCAATTTTCTATGCAGAAAAGTTTGATTTTTCTTATCAACAGTGGATTTCACACTAACAGGTTTGTGAATTTCTTACGCACTTAGAATATGGGTTACAGTCATTGCAGATGCAGCACATATATTTGCAGGCCCAATACTGCTGAATATGCAGGTCTATCTTAAAGGCATAGGCATTGGTTTTGGTCATTAATTAAAATAAATTTGAATGAAGTGTTTCTTTTGAAAATTATGTTAGATATAGATCAGAGTTTGTCCAAATGTTTGTGTAGTAGGGCTGCCTATCATTTTGCTACTGCATGGTAAATGTTCCCCATCAGTCATGTATACATGACATGCAGCAGATGCAGCAACAGCTAATATACTTTACATATTGTACATGTATATAGGGATATAGAATAGAATAGAATGCCTTTATTGTCATTATACAGAATGTACAATGAGAATGTCCATTGTTAGATGGCGTGTAGAACTACACAGCACCACCACTTCTGCATACCACTCAAACGGCTCAACTTACCCCAGGGGGTGGTGGGCAAGTGGTGCCACTTTGTCAAAAAACTTTGTCTGCCCACCACTCTATTTATATGCACCCCACAAAGTTCATATCTGCATTTTATGTGAACAACATCCCAACCTTTGCTTTTGTATACCAGCCATTGCTTTTCTCCAAAAAGCGTGAGAGACGGATAGTCTATGACACATCTCACCCCAGTTTCCCCTAAGGTCTGTTTGTTCCCATGTTGGACTTTGTTTTTGGACTCTGCATCCAATCTCATAAAAGTTCACCTTCTATTTGGTGACACCTGGATTTTGGTTCTTTAATCTACAAGTCATAACAATCATGTATGTTCCCTTATTTTATTATTTTCAATTGCTATGAGTCAGGACACATAAAGAAAATTACACTTGATAAAAGTCCTACAGTGTAGACTAGAGTCAGAGCATTACCACTTATTAGCTCTTACCATGTATTTGACGACACTGATGTGGTAAGGGATCCCACCCATATCCTCACACTTCTTCATGTTCATCCTCTCTGGATCTCCAGCAGCTATAACAGGAGTGTCTGGGTCAGCCTGAAGCAGAACAGAAATGGCCAAATAAGAAAGTACAGAGCAACATATTTGCTACAGTTTTTCATCTTATTTAATAAAACAAAGAAATTGTAATCACTGGGTAGCATCTACATTTTTTGAGTTATCTGCATATTAATATTCCATTAGTGGGATCTACTCACAGGATTCAGGTTTCTATGGATGGACAGCAGATCTGACATCCTGTCACTGAACCCGGGAGCAAAGTTCTCTGGATTGATTGCAACAAAACACTGACCCTGAAAACACCAAGTAGGTGACACTGTGAGCTCATCAAACACAAACATCAAACAGAGCCTTGATTTGACATCAGATGACCTACATCAGAGTCACTAACCGGGCCTCTCTTTTAGATAACACTAGTCAAACACTTAAAACTCATGTCATGCTGATTTCTTTTCTGTTGATGCATGACAGCTAATCATTTCATGAACTTTGCCCCAGATCTTAATAAAAAGTGATAAAACAGTTTTGGCTTGTTTTGCAGTTTGTTTCACTTCACAGAGAACGTAACAAAACGGCTTTCAGCATGTTGTGTCACCAGCTTTGTCACAAGTTACATTAGGAACAGAAATGTTAAAATGTACCAGTGTGGCCTCTGTATTGCGCAACTCAACAAAACAAAATGTACCAGGTTTGCAACACGGTCTGTTACTTTCCAAGTGCGGATGTATTTGCTGTACTGAGCACCAGCCAAGATACCACAGAACACCTCCACCATCATTCCCAGACCATAGCCTTTGTACCCTCCTGAAGGTAAAAACACAAGGAGACATAGGAATGGAATAAATGTACTGTACTGATGTTAGCAATCCATGGCACATCATTGCAGCAGGAAAAGAGGATTGCTGTCAAATTAATCTCTTATTTTCAGCTTTCATGGAACCTCTCTTAGTAGCTTTATAAGTAGCTTTATAAGCTTTATAAGTAAATGAAATTTCATAGTAATATATTAATATTACAACTCTATGTTACACAGAGTTGTAAGGTAAACGTTGTATTTACTGGCTTCTGACCTGTGGCTTCACTGCCACCAACAGGCACCAACCCTCCTCCAGTCAGGACTCTCTTGGGGTCTGTTGTGAGCTTTCCCTGAGGGTCACAGCCCCAGCCCTCAGGAATAGGGTCTCCACGCCGCTCATGAAGCTCCACCTATGCACATGTCATAAAGTACAAGAGCAAAAGGTTTGCATGCGGTTACAAATGTTGCTGTTCCCGAGAAGCTTAATATGCAATAAACAAATATGCAGCAATAAAGGTGCTGATCTTACCTTGCCAAGGGCTACTGCTGAGGTGGCCATGTCTAAAACGAAGCTATCTCCATCTTTAGCAGGAGCTGCCACACTCATGGGGTTGGTGCCCAAAGTACACTACAAATATCATGCTCACAGTGTTAGGACAGGGGAGATTTTAGTATGCAAGATTCTCACTCACATATTTCATAAATAGTGTAGAGATCAATACACAGGCACTCATAGAGTGTCACGTGCTACATTAACCATGGCTTGTATTCTAATACAAAATTGATACATTTACCTCCTTAGCACGTGTAGGAACCACCAGTGGTGATGTGTTGGTAAACGACATGCCCTGTGCAGATCAGATTTTTATTAGACAGCAAATTAGAAAATTGCAATTAAAATCCAGTACATTTGCTCCTGTCCTGATTTCTAATATTTTTGCATTTTTGTTGCACTTACATGTTTCATATCATCAACTACATTTTAATATTGGACAAAGATAACCTGAGTGAAGAGTAGAAGACACACAGCAAAGGGCTGCAGCTCAGACTTGTGATCCCAGACTGCTGTATTTCAGCTACAATGCATATGGGTGCCTGCCCAGCCGGTGAGCAAAACTGGTGCTCCAAAATGTCATTGACATCTATCAGTCTGTAAAGAGTTAAAAAGCCATTTCTCAGGCTTTGGGACTCGAAAAAAATCACACTGAAAGCCGTTATCTGCAAATGCAAAAAAACCTGGAACTTGGTGAACCTTCCCAGGACTGGCAAAATTACCAAAATTACTCCAAGAGCTCATCAACAACTCATCCAGGAGGTCACAATAGAACCAGAACAACATCCAAAGAACTGCAGGCCTCATTTGCCATAGTTAAGGTCAGAGTTCATGATTCAACAATAAGAAAGAGACTAGGCAAAAATGGCCTCCATGGGAGAGTTCCAAGGAGAAAACCACTGCTGACCAAAAAGAACACAAAGGCTTGTCTCACATTTGCCATAAAAACACCTTGATGATCCCCAAGACTTTTGGGAAAATATTCTGAGCCAAAAGTGGAACTTTTTGTAAGGTTTGAGTCCTGTTATATCTGGCATGAACCCAACATTGCATTTCATAAAAAGAACATCATACCAACAGTCAAACATGGTGGTGGTGTGATCTGGATGATTTGCCATAACTGATGGAACCATGAATTCTGCTCTCAATGTTGGGCCATCAGTTCATGTCCTAAAACTTAAGTGCACTCAGGTTACGCAGCAGGACAATGATCTGAAAGACACCAGCTAGTCCACATCTGAATGGCTCAGAAAAAAAAAGAGAAGGTTTTGGAGTGGTCTCATCAAAATCCAGACTTATATCTGATTGAGATGCTTTGGTGTGATCAGGACGTTCATGCTCGAAAATCCTCCAAGGTTTAGGAGGCAATTACTTAGGTCAAGGTAGGTTTAACTTTTTTCATAATTTAAAAACTGCATTTTGTATTTACTTGACCTGAAACATGTAACTGTGAGGCAAATGTAAAAAAGAAAAAAAAAGAAATCAAGGAGGGAGAAAATACTTTTTCACAGCACTGTACCTGCATTTGTAAAAACAAAAAGAAAAAACAAAACAAAGTACATCAGAGTAATATATTAAAGCTTTCTTCTTTCTGGGAAAAAAAAAGAGTAAACAGACAAATGTTTCACTCACAATCATGTTTTCCTTCAGTGCTTGCATCGCATAATATCCAGCAATACCATAATGGTTGGAGCCTGAAATGAAACTGCTATATAAATGTAATGGTTTAATAGCAATGGTAATGCATTATCATTGTTTTATTCATTAAATACTTAAAGACTATTTCTCTGCTATAGTGGAGTGACAAAATATATTAATTACATTAAAAAATGAAGAGTGAGTTATTGATGAAACCTCAGCCTTAAAAGAAAGTTTCTTAGCCCGCTCAGGACTAAATCATCCTAAGTGGCAATACCAACCGTAATCCTAACTGTGTCTGTGATACTGTGCTAAACATTTGGTTTTGACTGGCAGAAAAAGGCATACAGTTCAGTGGTAAACTCTGAAAACATGTATAACTGTGTCACAGTGATACGTTTTCCTTTAGGGTTCAAATAGGACTCACTGTGTGCCACCACCCAGCCAATGCCAACTTCTTTGGCCTTTTTTATGGCCAGATTCATACAGAAGTTTCCCACCACTGGGCCCAAGAGGTTCCGCCCATCCACCAGCGCTGTGGCTGCACTCTCCTTCTCCACCACTGGCTCACCGTCCTTGGCACAGATGCCAGTCTGAATGTCCTTTACATACATGTCTGTTAAAAATATAGCGAGCGCACACAAATATACACCTATTTAAAAGCCACAGACACAAGTTACTGCACATATCCCCAGAATTCTGAGTTTTTGTGCAAACAACAGTCATACATCAATATGCACAGTGAGGGTAAACAATAAAAACTCAACAATGATCAAAACACTGACCCATCCTGTTGAGTCCATGGCTATAGTGGCCCCTGTGGTCTCCTTCCACCAACACCTCAGCTAGACTGCGTGCATGATTCTGCTTGGTACCAACTGCTGTCATGCACCTCTCAATGAAGCCTTGCACCTCCACGTGGCTAATCAGACATCTGCATAGGGAAAACAATTTTTAATAAGCAACATTTGGAAACATAGAGGAAAGAACATTTGATTCACAAGGAGCATTAGGTGAAGATTACTATTTACAAATTAGCATGATAATTAAAATTATCCACCCATTCATCTTCTTCTGTTTATCATGCAATCCTTCTGCTTAGGATTGGGGGAGTGGAGGGGTTGGAGCCTATCCCAGCTGTCATAGGGCGAGAGGCAGGGTACACCCTGTACAGGTTGCCAGAATTCCCCTTAATTAGTGGTCATTTAATCTTTTTTGCACGTTTCTAGGTACCTGTGAATAGCCATCACGGCTGTGTGTGGCATATTTTTTTACCTGGTTTGTCCATGCATCACCTCCATTGGCTCAGCGTCACACTGGAGCCAGTGGCAGTGGCAGGGCCCACCCTACATTTTAAGAACCACTGCCTGTGTGTGTGTGTTTTTTTAATGCAACTAAATGCTAAAACAAATGACACACACCCTTGTCATAGCAGATTGGCCAGCAATGATATATAACTTTTTTGCTTTATTAGTACCAGAGATTGTTTCTTGTGATAGCATAAATGGCATACCTTATTTGTTCTCTAACTTTTGACACATGGAGATGAATGTGCAACACATGATGAGGGTGTAGAGGTGGGAACTATCAGACACCCCACAGGGGGATCCCATAATGCACTGTTTCTGTTCATTCACCTTATTTACTTGTTTATACTTCACTCTGTATTTAATCATTATTATTAATCTCTGGCTCTCTTCCACAGCATGTCTTTTGTCCTGTCTCTCTCCCCTCAGCGCAACTGGTCGCGGCAGATGACTGCCCCTCCCTGAGCCTGGTTCTGCTGGAGGTTTCTTCCTGTTAAAAGGGAGTTTTTCCTTCCCACCGTCGCCAAGTGCTTGCTCATAGGGGGTCGTTTTGACTGTTGGGTTTTCTCTGTTATTGTAGGGTCTTTACCCACAATACAAAGTGCCTTGAGGCGACTGTTTGCTGTGATTTGGCGCTATATAAATAAAACTGAATTGAATTGAATACGATTTATTCACAATACTTTACTTACAATGTGATAGTATTGTGATTTTTAACATTTTACAATATACTGAGTATTGCAATAACATATATTGTGATTTATCATCATTTTCAACTGCAAATGATTTCCTCAGAGTTAAACTTTGTTAATATCTTTTTTGTCCAATAAGGTAAAGTTATCTCACTTCAGATATTTTTTCAAACATACCAACACTGTCACTAAAACCTGTCATGATGGGGTCAGTCTGCTATCAGTCTGTGACTGAATGGGGTCAAGTTGGCAATTACATGCAATCTGTTTCTGATAATACAGCGATTAACTGTGAGAAATTGTCACAAGTCACGTATCTGCTGCTGTTTGCATAGACAGAAATTCACATTTAACAGAAAATTACATTTAACCATTACATTTGCGCTTAGCAACCTTCCTGTTCTATAAGAATATGACCAGAATACAACCAGCTGGCAGCTGTTGAGTCAAGTCCCCTCAAGCTGCACTCACTGAGAAAGACTTATTCAAAATGATGGCAACATGTTGACAATCTGTCTCCATTTTAAAAATCAGCTTTTTTTTTGCAAACCTTCAACAGTCTCTCTGACTGACTGCACCTGGTCAGACAAGTCAGACAGATTGCAGTTGTTTGCAGAAAGGTTTCCTCCTATCGGGCGACTTGTGCAGCAACCATTTTGTCAGGACAAGATGCAATTGGTCACATAATGTGAAAAAAATTTGATACAATCACCAGGCAAAACAAACAAACAAAAAAAATAAAACATTTTTTTTCCCAAGGAGGTTGCTGTCTTATTTTTAATGGTGTGCCTGAGCCATTAGCTTGCTCTGAAGTGTGTCCAGTTTGAGGTGGTTTTTCAGTTGAGTCAATTTGCTCAGCTACTGTTATCTCTGTTATCTGTTTGGTGGTGCACGGGATGAACCCTCTTTTTCACAGTATTCCTAGTATATTCAATTTATATCATTAAAAAATTGATATTTAGTGTCCATGAATTGATACGACATTGCCACACAAAATATCATGATACTATGCTTTTCCCCCTACCCCTACTAGGTTGTCAGCCTGTGTTGCTATATTATACTTGTCTCCCAGACAAGCTTTTTTAAATGTTTCTGTGTAACACATCTGAATCTGTGGAGTTTGTTCTTTATGAGATGATCTGGTTACATCACATGTAGTCACCTTTGTGCCCTGTGTAAATATTGTTTTGGTTGTTTCCACCTAATTAAAATCCTTATAAATGACTATGACAATAGGTTTAAGCTACCACAAGAGTTTTCTGGCTGATGTTCTGGTTCTCATGCATAGATTGGAATCAAGATTGGGACATAAACAAAGCAAACTGTAAAGCCCCACCGTGTTCTACACAAAAACCTTTTATTTATTTATTTATTTTTATCACTGTAGGACTGAATGGACTGCCCTGTGCTAATTCAAATTTCAAAGTCCATCTTTGCAGTGATTGCAAAACCTGTAACCACACTGAGGATGTGCTTATGGTAGAGGTTTCCCTTCTAGGTTTCCTGGCAGAGAATACCTGTGGGGTATACTATGAAAGAAGTTCAACACAGCCAGGCTTTCTTTACATTAGCTGGCTTGACAAAACCTAAAAAGCCAGTCAGAGATAACAGCTATTACAATGGTGGTAATCATTTTTCCTTGCTAAATTTATTAATGCTCTCCTATTTCAGTCAGAGGTATTGTCAGCAGAACTTTTTATAATTGAAAAATTCTAAAAAAAAAGTCCAACAATAAAATGAAACGTGCTGCAAAAAAGGTATACAGTACATTATACATTTTACCCAGAGAGTCTCTCTCTGTCAGCAAGCCTTGATGACAAACCTTTGATTGCTGTAATAAAACTAGTTTGGACAACCAGTGATAAGAATACTGACACATTCTGAGTGTTTAATGCTGAAATTGTCATTTTTCTTCCTTAATTCATACATTGCATTTTTGCAATTCATCACTCCTTTCTTTCCTTTATATATATGTGTGTGTGTGTGTGTGTGTGTGTGTGTGTGTGTGTGTGTGTGTGTGTATATATATATATATATATATATATATATATATATATATATATATATATATATATGTGTGTGTGTGTGTGTGTGTGTGTATATATATATATATATATATATATATATATATATATATATATATAAAAACAGCCCTGACCCAAAGGTGGGGCCTCCATGGATAAGACTTGCTTGTCCACTTTTACATCATTGTGTATTATTTCATCATTATTACTTAAATATAAAGAACAATTTATCATTTTAGGTTGTCAACAGCTCAACTAGTTTCTTTTGTTTTTGGCAATTTTTTTTAGCCATTATATGAGGGTAGCTGTGTAGTAGAATATGATTAAAGAAGCAGAAAATTGAAATACTAAAACCCAACGCAACTAAGCTACTTAATAAAAATGATACTGAGGCAGCATTACAAATGCACTCTCCTCTGTAAGTCTAGGGGTCTTGTCAATCACTGTGAAGAGACAACTGGACTTGATAACGCTAAAAGTACTGGATTGATTACAATAACACAGAGTCATGAAGATACTTGCAAAACAGGTAATGTCTTCATTTTATATATAAATCCTTCATTAAGCCTGTTGACTACAGTCTATTTGCCAATATAAGCGAAGACATTACACATAAAAACACATGGAAGCAAGGAAATCACTTTGTAGCAGACAATCGTTTTTTGGCACAACACCTACCTGTTCATGCTGAATTTGCTGTCCTTTCAGGATGATGATCTGGCGCTCCTGGATCAGATGCGGAGGGGGTAACCCGATGATGTCTGTGACCTATCAACTTGCTCTTCAAGTCTAGCAATGTTAGGAAACGCCCCGTTAGATGTCAGGTATTCTCTCTGTCCTTTTAGGCATGATGTGGTAGAAGCTTTGTGGTTTGGCAAAGTCATGGAGTCCGGGTGCTGCTCTTCTTTCTGACATCTGTCTCAATGAGCTCCCCACAAAAGTCGCACCCGCACCTTTGCATCCCTGAAAAGGGTTTATACAGACATGTAGGCCTACATGTCATTTTCAAAGGACCTACTTGAAGTCACATTAGGAGGCATATATAAATTAAGACTACACTTCTGACATCTATTGAGATATTATACTGTTGACCAAAAGTATTTTCATTTTAAACTGCACAAATTGTATAGGAGTTGTAGTGATGCAGATAGGTGAGAAGGTCAGAAGCTCTCATAGGGGATCATGTTCGCCCCTCTGATACAAGGAATGGGAAGAACTGCACACTTGAAGGACAGCTTGCATATAATACATAAGTTGCTTATAGTATATAGCTTGCTCATGTCACATAATAGATTGGGTGTGCAACTTTGGTAAAGGACAAAAGGTTCAGACAACAACAGGAAGAACCCGAGACAGAAGAAGAGGGAACAACGTCTGGAGAGAGTACATATCTCCCCAGCAACAGAAGTATATTTAGCCTCCGCACCCTCAAAAGTTACAGCTTAGAAGTAGTATAAAAGCAGATAGAAACAGGAAGTGGGCAGATTGCATTGTGCAGCAGCCTAGGGAGGAGCAGCATAGAGATGCTTGAACTATCAAGGTATCTGTTGCAATTGCAATCTCAAGATGCATCTTTTACAACTTATTTAGTGTGTCATTTATGTCATTTATAAGATTACAGTATTTTGTATGACTGACTGATGTATTAATAAAACAAGCTTAACTCATAACTGACTCTTGCCCGCTCTTTCTCAAATCAACCAACCTGGGAGGAAATCCAGAGGGAATTTCCAACAATTCTGGGGGCTTGTCCGGGATTTGGGAAAGACGAGGTAAGACCAATTGAAAATCCCTTGAGGATCGACCTTGATCGAGCAGTGACAGAGCTCCGGCTGGAAACCAACTGAAAGGTAGGCAGAACCCTGTTACTATAAGTCGAATTCTGTCAATTGGACATTAAAATTAAAGCTCTGTTGGTGAATCAATCGTGGGTCCGAAATTTTGACATTTAAATGACACACCGTGAATAGGAAGGTGATAAAACACACTGAGTAACAAAACGATTGAATGCATGTGAAAATAAAGTGTGTGAGAGTGAAATGAATGAGCATACCGTGACAACGGAGATCGCGTGTTAGAAATCAACACCGTAAAACACCAGCAATCAGACGCTGCAGTGAAGGAAGTCTCTCTCTTAACGGCTCCTGCACACTGACACTCAGAAGCAGAAGCTTTCTGAGTAGTGGCAATGGGCGGACACACACACACACACACACACACACACACACACACACACACACACAATGTACTCACTTAACTTACGAAAGGGGACCGGTCCTGAAGAACTCACCCGTACATACACACATACACACTCATACCTACCTAACCTATATAAGAGGACGAAAACGTCTAAATTACAGGGACACATAACTCAATAAGGTGAACGGGAAATGATAATACATAATAAATAAATAAATAATAAACTATATGTGGCAAGACTGATGTCTGAATGTGGCGAGACCGATGTCGCTTAATGAGCCTGCCACTCGGTGGTGGGAGTGACAGTATATAAACGGCACCTCTACCTGTCTCCCCTTCATGCTCAGCTGATTGTCACTTCCGGTCCCAGTCTCCAGCAGTGTAGCAGAGCTGTTTGCTCTTGGCACCCGTATAGGCTGCGTTAAGCAGATGTCCTGCTGTGGTGAGTGTTTCCTCTCTTTTTGCCTAATGAATGTGTTTCTGAGGCTAACGCTAGTATGGTCACAGGTAAACGTCAGCTAGCTGTTTGCATCGCATTCCTTCCGGCAGATGCATGAGCCTGTTTGGAATTAGCGTCCTCCAGCTGCCTTACCTCTGGCGACAACGTTGTTAGCTCCCAGCTGACCGGAGCCGCTGCTGTCCTGTCCGGGCCCTGTCGTGGCCGGCCCGGTGTTGTCCTGTCTGTTTTGGACCTGGCCCTGTCCGTGTTCTGGCCGTGTCCCGTCCTGTATGGCCCAGTGTTATCCTGCTTTCGCCGTTGTTCCATCAGGGAGACTTTGGCTTTTGCTGCTGCATCTCATCATCGCCGCACTCTGGTTCGGGGTCCCGCTGCCGTTGGTCTGTGGCCGCAGCTCGTTCGCTGACAGACGGTAGCGGTATCAGCTGCAGAGCTCGGCTTTAGGCCTGCAGCATACGCCATCTTTCTGTGGCCTAGTTTTAATGTGGGTTCATACCCAGTGTTTTAATAAGTATGTGTGTGTGTGAGGCATTCACTGCCCCTAGTCCCTGTGAAATTGTTTTCTTTAATTGATTATGTTTTGATTTTGTTTCAGTTGCTGGAGGCCGTGGTGGTGGCAGTACTGGGGCTTGGGTGGAGGTTCCCCTTATCCTTTGTCTCGTGTTTGCTGTGATGTTCTGGGATTGGAGTCTTCACTCACCGGTGTGGTCCTCACGTGTCTGGGTGATTTAGTTTGTTTTATTGTTTTGGGATTCCATCCCCCCTTGCACTGGTCTCTGTCCCCATAGGGCCCCAGCTACTGGTAATAATTTTGTTGTTTTTGTTTCATGGTTTCTTTTGCATTTTAATAATTTTTCTTAAAATAAAGTTGTGGTGTTTTTAATATTGAACCTCGTCTCCTGCCTCCTTAGTGGGCGAACTTGTGTGCTTTAGTTAACTGGTGAAATTCCCTGGGTGAAATTCCCAGGGTGGCGTTGTCAGGCAATCATTATTCAAATTCTAGTTTTCTTATTTACTTACCTTCACATCTTATTAACAATTATATCATTCATTGCACTTGCCGTCACCCCGCCACATCTATAATATAATATATAATAATAAAATATTCTAATTCGCTTTTGGAACTCATTAGTTGATAAAGGACAACGACTTAAAATTTCAGGATTAATTAAGAACATATAAAAGCTCTTCAGATTCAGCAATTGATAAACTACCGGGACATTAAAAGTTAAACTTTAACCAATGAACGTATAGCAATTATCAAATTAAATACATTTTTAAAAAAAACAGAAAAGAGACAACCAAGTATAATAAGATAATCATAAAGAAAATAAGAATCATTAAACAAAGATTACAACATATTGTCACGGTTCTGGGCCGGTGGCCCAGTGTTTTGCTTTGTATTCAGGTCTGCGTCCTTGTCTGGTGTCTAGTCTGCGTCTCTGTTCCCCTGTGCCACTTCCTGTTTTCTTTTGACAGTCTTGTGTTCCCTGTGTTTTGTGTTTAGTTTACTTCCCCCTGTGAATTTAGGTTAATTTGGTTCACCTGTGTTCCCTCCTGTGTTCTATTCCCTCATCAGTCCTCTTGTGTATTTAAGCCCTTGATTTTCCTTTGTTCTTTGTTCGGGTCCTTGTTGTCTGTTCATCTGTGTGATGTCGGCGAGTGTTTAGTTTCAAGTTTTCTAGTTGCTTCGAGTTTTGGGTTTGTCTTGTGTAGCTGGCCCTGACCAGCCTGTAAATAAAGAGTTAAAGACACACGTCCGCACCTGCCTGCGTCCTGCTTTGGGGTCCTCCCTGCCCTCCCAGCACCAGCCGTGACACATATACAAAGTAGAATCGAGAGAACCACGAACACAAACGTCGACCATGGAGCAGAATTGGAGAACACTCACGCAACAGATCGATGAATTGGTCAAGTACATGAAGGCAAAACAAGGAGAAAAAAGGAAGGGACTTGCAGAGAAGAGGACTCAAGAGTGGGCGAAACGAGTCATGAGCAGTCAAAGCGCCTCACTGGAGGAAAAGAGGCCCCTAAAAGAAATATTGAAGAAAGGGACAGAACAGAAAGGGAATGAAAGGGAGGAAGCTGAGACAGAACGGAAGGAAGGGAAAGGACTGGTGGCACGAAGAAAGTTAAAGAAGAGAGAAGACCAGTTGGAGGATGAATGGAGAGAGCTGTTGGACTTGTGGATGTTTTGCAGTGGCTTGGATCATGTGATGCAGAAAGGAACACTGGAGGTAAGTGCTGACACACCCCCTTATGAGGCGGCATCAGGTACGGTTTCCACAGCCCCTACAATAGACCAACAGGGGAAAATTCCAGAGAAGGAAAGATTGGGAAGTGAAAAGACCAAGCATCCAACCCACCACCAGACAGGAGAGGAAGGACAGAAAGAAGAACCAAAAGAAAACCCACCAGAAGAAGAGGGGCAAAGACTCTGGGGGCAGGAAGTCAGTAGGACGCCAATCATCAGTCACGATGACAGGGATCATTCAGGAAAAGGTCAGGGACACAGACAGCTCTGAGGAAAGTGACAAGGGAAAGGGTAGAAGGGGAAAAAAAGGACAGATTAGAGCAGGAAAGTACGGTCATTCAACGACATGTTGGAATCTGAACTTACTAGGCAGAGGGAAGAGTTGCAGGAAATAGAGCAGCACCTCCAGGATATGCAAAGCGAGACCCGAGATGGGTCACTACGGGGAAGCAGCACTAGATACAATTTCCGCCCAAGAACAGGGGG
Organism: Pterophyllum scalare; assembly: GCA_024447675.2. Classification (NCBI taxonomy): domain Eukaryota; kingdom Metazoa; phylum Chordata; class Actinopteri; order Cichliformes; family Cichlidae; genus Pterophyllum; species Pterophyllum scalare. The sequence continues at coordinate 67,904 of JAMQGT020002065.1, forward strand.
AATGAAGGGTTGGGAGAGCGACCACAAATATCCATTGGGGAAACAAGAGACAAGGCACATGATGCCCCTACTGCAGCGTGGGGGGGGGGAAGAGACTCACCGGTATATAAACAATTTGGAGTAGGAGACGTGCAGATGCTGGTGGATAAGATGCCACCGCCCTCAGAAGGCGGAGGGTTATTCCTCCAGGCCCTGGATTCCTTGACTCATGGGCAGCTATTGGCACTGGATGATTTCCATGCTGTGGCAGCAAGATGCATGTCACATCAAGACCTGAAAGCGGTACAAGAATTAGCTGAGATATTAGGCCTCCCAGACAGCGCCCCTCTACATCCTTTGGGGACCAAATTGGGAAAAGCCATGAGGAAAGTCTTTCCTCAACCAACATGCCCGGGAATCCCTAAGCTCTCCTGGGATGGCAAGGAGGCCCCCAGAGTCTATCTGGACAAAGCAAAGAGCAATTGGCTCCAGAAGACGGGGACCCACCCTTATCGTGGAGACGCGAATAGGGAATGGTTTCAGAAAGCAGTCTTAGACGGCATGCCAGGTAAAATCAAGGTCATGTTGGACAATCCTGACATAACCGGCTATGAAGACAACAGGTGGGAGAGACATCTGGTTCATCATATGCAACGGTACAAAGATGCGGAGGACAAGAATGAGGCAGAAACCAAAGATCTTCAAGCCCAGCTTTTGAAACTGCAGATTAGCAGAGTAGGCAAGATGCCACCAAAGACAGAAAGGAAAAACAGACTGCGAAGCAAATGGTTGGTCGAGCGCCAGAACCACAAGAACCTAATTGGCCAGACCAATATCCAGACCCTGATCCCGAAGGTCACCATCCTCCGCATCCTCTCAAAGGAAATGGGAGACCTTGGGGAGCTCAGAGGGGAGGACAAGGGCCCCCGGCGGGTGGGAGAGGAGGATCACCCTGGGGAGCACCATGTTTCCGGTGTGGGCAGGTGGGTCACTGGGCAAGAGACTGCCCGGTACCAAGGCCACAAGGAAGAAGGAGAGGCTTCACCAGTAGCCCTGGCTATCAACAAAGACAGGGATGGACAGCCCCAAATGCAGGAGCTGCACCAGGACCCCAAGTTTACGGTCCCGGGAGGTAGTATCCGGTCTGGGATGAAGCCGGGTCCCCAGACCAATATTGACACACCCCACAGAGAAGCCACGGAGAAGAGGTAATGGCAGAGCCTCTCCTCGCAGTCACAGTGGCTGGACGAACTATGCCATTTCTAGTTAACACAGGTGCCGCACACTCCACACTGTCACAACTGAGTGGTAACATAACCCTTTCCACATCATCACGGGAGGTGGTTGGCTTCTCTGGGGTACCGCAAATACTGCCCTTGACTAAGCCCCTACCCACGATGGTTGCAGGACAGACAATAAACCACTCTTTTCTCTGTGCGGATCAGGTGCCCGTGAACCTGTTAGGCCGGGACCTGCTCGTGAAGTTAGGTGCGGCTATCCTGTGTGCACCAGATGGACTAACAGTGACATTCCCAGATGGGACCACCTTGAACTGTAATCACAAAACCAGAGGGGCAAACTTTGAGTGCCTCGTGCAACCACTCCCCACCCAGGCCACAACGGCTGAAATCTATTGGGCTGAACTGACACCAGAAACACCGACCACGCCAGGTCTCATGACCGTTTTCCAGAGGTGGGAATCCTGGATCACCTCGCTGAGGCCCTATGTTTCCCCTCCCGATCCTAGTCATCTAACCCTATTGTATGACCATGACAACACTGATTGGTACGCAGAAGAATTTGCTAATCTGCAGGGTCAAAAGTGGGACGTTGAATGCAGTGTCATTTTTGTTGGGATGGAAGGAGTCGCGGCAGTTGCACTGCTAACCGTGGTCCAAATGTCTTGGTACCAAATGGCTGAAACTGCGGCCCCACACGTATCTCTTGCACTCAATCCGGGACACGCTGCAAGAGAACTTGGTCCCATGGTAAAAAAATCACTCACCATTACTGATTGGACACAGACCCAAATACCAGCTTTGTCGTACTCTCCCACCTCGAAGGTCTATCGCATTCGGTCACTGTCCACAAATCAGGCGGTTCTCGATCACATAACCCTAGACAGAGAACATGGTAGAGAACAAACTGACCATGAGGGAGCTACAGCAATGATGGCTTCCCTACCAGAAACCCTGTGGTCTCAGGGACCCACAGATGTTGGTCGATGCACCTGGGTGCCCCCAATCACGTTCCAGGCCACAGGGGAGGGTCCTATTTGGAAGCCACAATACCGGTGCAAACCGGAAGCGGAGGCTGGGATTACAGACACAATCACGGGACTCCTGAATGCGGGGGTCCTGGAAACCTCAACGTCAGCCTGGAACACCCTGATTCTCCCAGTGGAGAAACCAGGCACAGGTAAATATAGGATGGCACATGATTTGAGGGCAATTAATAGAATTGTCACGACCCCAACACTTCCGGTACCCAACCCATACACCGCCTTGACCTCATTGCTCCCCTCACAGAGGTGGTTCACCTGCATTGACCTGGCTAACGCATTCTTCTGTCTGCCATTAGGGGAAGAGTGTTGTGACATGTTCTCCTTTACGTTCCAAGGTGTACAACTTTGGTACACCTGTGTTCCCCAAGGCTTCATTCTGTCACCTGGACTTTTCAATCATGTCTTGAAGGACGCCTTGGCAGGCTGTCCTCTACCTAGTGGAACCACAGTGATTCAATATGTGGATGACCTGCTCATTGCATCAGAAACAGCCGAAAGCTGTCTTGAAGCCACACGGTCTGTACTGTGACGCCTAAACACAAAGGGATTCAAGGTGAGTAAGGCCAAATTACAGATTGCTCGTGCCCAAGTGACCTTCTTGGGCAGAATCGTTACCCAAAAGGTGGCTGAAATGTCCCCTACGCACAGGCAGGCCATTCTGGATCACCCTAAACCAGCCACAGTTAAGCAGATGCTATCCTTTTTAGGCCTAGCAGGCTTTAGCCAGGGCTACGTGCCCAACTTTGTCAACCTGACCGACCCTCTTCGAGCCCTGGTCAAGGAACAAGGGATGAGAAACTTGACCGCCCCACTGAAGTGGACCACAGAGGCGGACAGATATTTCATTTCCCTAAAACAGGAACTCGCTGGTGCGGCCGCACTGACTAGACCTGACTACACCCTAACCTTTTATTTGGATGTTTCTGTTCAGGACGCCGTTGTAAATGGAGTCCTGTATCAGAAACAAAGGGGGAAAAGATGTATTCTGATGTATCTGAGCGTGATGCTGGACGCAATGGAGAAAAGACACCCAAAATGCACTCAGCATGCAGCTGGAGTGGCAAAATTGATCCAGAAAACTGCTCATGTAGTAATGGGTCACCAATTAATGATCATGATAAACCATAGCGTGGTGGCATACGTAAACTCGCAAGCATTCATGATGACGCCACTCAGACAAGGAAGAGTGAGTAAAATTTTGGAGGCCCCCAACCTGGTGTTTACACATCAGGGAATCAACATGGCCGACCAGGTCATTGGGGGAGAACCTCACAGCTGTGAGGAGAAAGTGCTGACAGACTTAAAAGTGAGACAGGACCTGGAAAGCAATCCAATGAAAGGGGCCGAAAATTGGTTTACAGACGGTTGCTGTTTCAAAGACCAAAAAGGAAACCTAAGGGCAGGGTTTGCAGTGGTAAGGGAGACAGACACAGGGTATGAAGTAGTGAAACAGGAGGCACTCAGGGAAAGACAGTCAGCCCAAAGGGCAGAACTACTGGCGATGATTGCAGCCCTGAATGAAGCCAAGGGAAAAGTGGTGAACATCTACACAGACTCCGCTTACGTGGTTGGAGCCGTGCATGTGGAACTCAAACAATGGGAAAGAGCAGGCTACCGAACAGTAACCATGACCCCTATCAAACATGAAGAGGAAATGAGGAAATTGGCGTCAGCAATTATGGAACCGGAGAAAGTAGCAATCATCAAATGCAGAGGACATGACAAGGAAGACAGCCTAATTTCCAGAGGAAACCAGGAGGCAGACACCCAAGCCAAGAAAGCAGTTGGCTACTTGCCGAAGAATCAAATGATGGTAAGCACCCCACAGTTAAGTGACCTATTGCCCCAAATCACACCGGATCTGATAAAAGATTGCCAGGAGAAGGTACCACCATCTGAAAAAGCGGTGTGGAAACAGAGAGGAGGGATGGAGCAGGATAGCCTATGGAGAAGCCTGGACGGGTGACCAATCCTCCCTCCAGGACTAAGGGATAGTGTGCTGGAAGAAGCGCACGGACCAACTCATGTGGGACGAACAGGAACCTCTGCCAATGGTGGCATAAATTTTTGACAGATATGACAAAGTACTGGGTGAAAAAATGCGAGACCTGCACGCACTATAACCCAAAACCAACGATCAAGCCACACATAGGGGCATTCCCCATACAGGTAAGACCCGGGGAAGAGGTGGTGATCGACTATGCAGATATGTTAAACAGGGTCAGAGGCTACCGTTACCTGCTCGTAATGGTGGACACAGTCACGGGGTGGCCAGAGGCATACCCCGCAAAGAATGAAGACAGTAAAACAGTCATAAAAAGGCTCATTAATCACTACATCCCGCACCACGGGTTTCCTAAGAAAATTAGATCAGACAATGGAAAACATTTCAAAAACAAAGACCTCCAGACCGTTGAAGCGGCCTTGGGGTTAAAACACTCTTTCAGAACAGTGTACCATCCTGAATCACAAGGGAAAGTGGAGAGAATGAACCAGAATATCAAAACTAAATTGGCAAAACTCTGTGCACAGAACAAAATTGATTGGGTCACAGGTCTCCCTATTGCACTAATGCAAGTGAGAAGCTCACTGAATAAGATTTCAGGGTTCACTCCGTATGAACTTTTGACTGGTAGACAGTTTCCTGGACCAGGTGCAGGACTCCCAGATGGAGATAAGGATCTCTCCAACTTCAGGTATAAACCATACTATGATGAATTAAAAGCATTGGTATCAGGCTTTGTCTCACAGGTGAACGACCAGAAGGCAGGAGACTCAAAAGGAGAGCCCAACACGGCAGAGCGGGTCCTCCTGAGAGTCATCAAAAGGAAGTGGTCAGAACCCAGGTGGACGAGTCCATATCGTGTGGTCGAACGAACATCCCATGCGGTGGAACTACAAGGAAAGGGGGACACCTGGTACCATTGGAGCCAGTGTGCGCCAGCCCCAGATTTTGAGAAAGCGGAGGAAAGGATTCAACAGCGGTTGGCTGGGTCATCTCCTGGCGACCCCAACAGGACTGATCTCGCACCACAAGGGGCAGAATAATCCCCTGAGAACAGTCCCTGGCTGCAGTAGGCCACCCTCAGTCAGCAACGTGACGACCTTCAGCGGAAAGTCGGTCTGAAGCAAGAAGAAAGAAGAGATTGTGGAGCATGGGAGTCAGGAGGGTCCTTTGAGGTGGAGTGAGCTCTGAAGAGCTCGAAAGGGGGAATTGTTGAGATATTATACTGTTGACCAAAAGTATTTTCATTTTAAACTGCACAATTTGTATAGGAGTTGTAGTGATGCAGATAGGTGAGAAGGTCAGAAGCTCTCGTAGGGGATCATATTCGCCCCACTGATACAAGGAATGGGAAGAACTGCACACTTGAAGGACAGCTTGCATATAATACATAAGTTGCTTATAGTATATAGCTTGCTCATGTCACATAATAGAATGGGTGTGCAACTTTGGTAAAGGACAAAAGGTTCAGACAACAACAGGAAGAACCCGAGACAGAAGAAGAGGGAACCGTCTGGGGAGAGTACATATCTCCCCAGCTACAGAAGTATATTCAGCCTCAGCACCCTCGAAAGTTACAGCTTAGAAGTAGTATAAAAGCAGATAGAAACAGGAAGTGGGCAGATTGCATTGTGCGGCAGCCTAGGGAGGAACAGCATAGAGATGCTTGAACTATTAAGGTATCTGTTGCAATTGCAATCTCAAGATGCATCTTTTACAACTTATTTAGTGTGTCATTTATGCCATTTATGAGCTTACAGTATTTTGTATGACTGATTGATGTATTAATAAAACAAGCTTAACTCATAACTGACTCTTGCCCGCTCTTTCTCAAATCAACCAACCTGGGAGGAAATCCAGAGGGAATTTCCGACACATCTTTTGACTTGTTTGTGTAACTAAGAAAAGCCCTAAGAGCTATATCATTTTACTTCAACAACTGTTTGCTGGAGGATTCAGATATTTCTCTGTCATGCATTTTTCACAGTCCTAATCCAAAGGAGAAATCTCTCTGTTGTAATCTGTGTGCGAGGGGCGGATCACAACTTTCTCTAAGCTGCAGCAATGCGCAGCACACACAGACAGTGACCACTGGTCTGCAACTGGCCAATCAGGCTAGTTTCTCCCGAGGGGGGCCTTAAAGAAGCAGGAGTTAAAACAGAGCAAACTGAAACAAGGGCCAAAGCAATTTACTGCATGCTTTGAGAAAATTCAGGACATTTGTTATTTTTTTGTTTTTTTAATACTGAAAACATGTAAGCCCTTTCCAATAGACCTCCAAAATAAATTTCTAATCCTTTAAATGAGCATAATAAGAAGTCCTATCCTTCAGAGAGTAGTACTACTTGCATGCAAAATGCAAAATTATTACATTACCAGTCAAAAGTATCCCAACTTTTGACTGGTACTGTAATAATTCAAAAAATAATGCAAGCTTTTTGTAGATTATTTAACTTTTATGACTTATTCAATAATAATATTTGTGCAAGAGGATTTAACAAGAAGAATTCCACGTCAGTTAATTATTTTTGACAAAAATTTCATACACGTGCAAAAGTCCTCAGTTTTTACAAAAAAAACCACATTAAAAATATTGATAGTGGATGAAAAATAATTCATGTGTATCTGTGAATGAAGCTATATTTTGTTGTCATGGCTCCTTGTTATTCAGTTAAAAAAAATCAGTCACTAATCCATGTGATCAGTGGAAACACACAACTTCAGCCCAAGGTTTGATCAGTTACAGTACTGTGCAGCAGTCTTGAACCACCCCTCATTTATTTATGTTTTTATTTTTATATTTTACATTGATTTTTTTTTTATGAAAGTGGGGAATAGGGGCAGCAGTTTATTGAAGTATGTAAACATACAGGGGGAGACATTATAGAAGGTGCAAACAGAGATTATACAATTCTAACAAGCTTGAAAGTCTATATTTGGTATGGCCACCTTTATTCATCAGCACAGCCTGAACTCTCTGAGGTAATCTAGTAGTCTTTAGGAGTTTTTCTTCAGGCAAAATTTCAAATTTGAATTCATCACTCTAAATTGCCCATAGGTGTAAATGTGAGTGTGGATGGTTGTCTGTCTCTCTGTGTTGGCCCTGCCACAGGCTGGCAACCTGTACAGGATGTACTCTGCCTCTCGCCCTATGACAGCTGGGATAAGCTCCAGTTTTTCTAGTTTTTGGGCCTGCCACTTCTATTAATTACTTAGTGTATGGTCTTTACCTTGCAATATAAAGGGCCTCGAGGCGACTTTTTGTTGTGATTTGGTGCCATACAAATAAAATAGAATTGAAATGAATTGTTCTTTTGTCTTCGACTTGTTTAGTTTTTCTTTTTTTATCTGAAGACACACTGCACCATGCAAAGATATGTCAAGTTTTTTGGAGCTGTTTTGTTGGTGCAGAAATACTATTTTATGCCTGTTAAACTGTGCTATCTTTGACATTTTTTATAGAGTCACAAGAATCTGAAACAAATTTTGTGTTTTTGTGACAGGTTTCTAGTAACTAAGTGCCAGGTACAAAGTCTAGAATGCAAATGAGTGAAAAAGTGGCTAATGTCCAAAGAAAACCTTGGAAGATCTTCACAAAGCCTGGAGAACCATTGATTTCAAACTTCATTTAAAAAAAAATGATAAGAAAGCTCCGTGGAGGCAGAGGGGTAATGAGGGGTGGCTCAAACCTTTGCACAGCAGTGTACGTAAAAATGACAAAAGTACATGGGCATGTTGTTCTCTAGTACTGTCTGTACTAGTACAAATGTGGGTGTTGCCTGTTTATTCACTTCTTAGAAGCAAATACTTTTCTGCCTGCAAAAAATGGCAACACAAAGATAAAAGAATCCAAAGCAGAGGGTCAAATCAAGCTTCAAACTGAACTACAAAACAGAAGATTTCTTAAATAACTGCTCGAGCTGATGAGACATTTTTGGTAGATGTGGGAAAGTTGCTTGGATACAGAGGACATGGAAAATACCTTGTATCTCCTCAAAGTTAATGAATGACCTTGAATCTGTGTCCTGTACAGTCCTGTAGTGTACACGGTTTAGGCCTAAGGTAAAACCATATCTAAAAGCTTAACAGAGATGCAAGTTTGGGACTTTATTTAGATGTGGCTGATATGCATAAATAATAAACCAAGTCTTGCTAATTTAAATTTTTTATTTTTTTGAACACCTATTTAGAAAAGGCAAAGGAATCCTGCGTATTCATGGATTGGGCATTGGTGTTTTTCTTTGAAAGCTTGCTGTCCACAAGGGGTCAGGCACTCACTGAATAAAGGGCAAGTGTTAGGGATAACATGGCATATATGATGTAGTATTAAATAAGTTACGTTAAACAACTTTATTTTCCAAAACTTACCAAAACTTGTGTAACCCGGGTTAACCTAACGTGAATTGTATCTGAGCATTTGAGCCACCCACAGGTGAAATGAGCTTTCATGGACACCTTCAGCACCTGCTGGATCAACTTTACATTCCAGAGACACGGATTCACACTGAACTGTGGTTGGACTAAACCAAAATCTCTGTTACTGCGACATGCAGAGGGCCGAATCCAGGGACGGATTACACACCAAAGTGTGAATTTGAATGGTGATCTGTAAATCAGGCAACAAGTGATTTTGTGTTTTCAGCATTGGAATTCCATCCATTTTGTTGGTGGTGTGTTGGTAATCCATTAAGGTATTACTGGATATCCCTAATCCAGGCCCTCTACAGGTTTAGTAAGTGAATTTGAGACACTAGAGCAGAACAATAACCATGTTAGTGTTTGTACAACAACTCAAAGGAATCTAGGTTAACCTGAAAAAAGAACCAGTGCAGGTTAAGTCATAGTCAACTCAAATAAGGGTTAAACCAAAACTTGGAATGGCTAATGAGAGATACATATTTTTCTTTTTTTATTATTATTTGCAGACCAAACTGATCTACTCTGAAATTTTGTATCTGCATTTTGATGGCTTCTATTTCCTGTAAACACACGGGCAGTTCAGAATTCATCTTGCTCCGTTGTCTGTTTGGAGCTCCTAGTGATAAACTGCTCTTGAGAACAGAGACTCGGTTCCTTGCTATTTGTAAGGAGACAATGAGATCCTTAACCTTCAGTTTTCTCTGCAGCTTGATGTAGAACATTATCCTGCTTCAACACAAGTCCCCAAACTCCGACTGTGCTTCACTATCCATAAATAAAATAAAACCTGGTGCTACAAAAACAGAGGACATGGGAACTAGTTTAACTTTAATTAGGAAAAAATTAGGAAAAAATCTGAACCAACAGTAGCAGCAATATTTATTGAATTATCAGAATTATCTCAGAAACTGATAGAGCCTGACCAATGCTGGATTTCTGGGGCTTATACCTGTACCAACTTTTAGTGATACATAAAGTTTAATACAGTTATATTACAAGGACAATAACAGAGTCATGGTTCAATAACTTTCCAGCGATGGATTCCACAAACCACTCTTGGTTGCTGTGATGCTGTCACATGTGCTGCAGACAATGCTGAGATTACTCTAAAGAATGGAGTTCAAGGTGATCTGCTGCTCTATGAGTTCTTGTGCTAAAAAATATGTATATCTGGAGCATATTGTACAACACTTATATACATCAACACTGATCTTTCAGTGTGTGTGTGTGTGTGTGTGAGTGTGCGTGTGTGTGTGTATATGCATGTATTCATAGGTGTATATGTATGTGCCCCTATCTGTTTTTCTCCTCCTTTCTTTCTTTTCTGTATCCCCCCCATCTTTCTTTCCTCTTCTTCCTGCCTGTCAGGTCTGGAATAAATGAAATAAATATAAACAACAAGAATAGCCTATAGAAACTTATAGAGCTCTTGTTGTAAAAGCAAATATGTTTACAAGCACCATCATTCTGATTGCATAAAATGCCAACATGACAGGCCAAAAAAAAAAAAAAAAAACCACTGATCTCAAGACCATTTTGGTCAGCCTCAAATAAGCGATAGCCCACCGTGAGACTAAGTTAGACTCAAAAATACAGCATCTTGATATTTTCTGCTCCATACAGTGCTACACCCGGTTGGTGCCCGTGGAACTGGGATGCTGAACCAGATGTTTGCTTTGGGTGGCAATGAACGTCTCCAAGGAAGTGTTATTGGAGGCTGTGTTTATCATAAATACCAGAAATAAAAGATATAAACAGTAGATCTTTTTAGTGACCAACCAACTTTGTCTGAAGCACTGCAATTAGGTCAACATTTATTTTATACGCAGGATTAAAAGATAGCACTGAAGTGAGCCAGTTTCGGCCATTACCTTTCTTCCTGCCACTTTTGGGAACAAAGAGGCTTTTTTTAGATCCTGCACAGCTGAACTACAGATGAACTTTGCAGCCTCTAGAGTCTTTATGACCCTTTTTGTGGCCTTAGGTGGGTAACAGATAGAATATAAGAATAAGAACATATTACATGTACTTTTTCTTTGTTTTATTTTTTTTTTGGAGTGCTTCAAAAATTGGGAAAGTGAATTTTATAAACATAAGATCTACTTGTAATTTTACTAAAAGCTAAGAAGTGTTTCCTTCGTCTGACTGTCTCGGCAGCACAAGTGCCTGTGATCCTCCTGCATGCCTCCGTGCTGCTCCCACAGACCTCAGCTACGTGAAAGAGCAGCAACGCTGCACCCCGTCCCTCTGCTGTGCCGCCTCCTATCCTGTAATTCTCCGTGGGTCAGACATCTGTAAGCATTTCTCTCAGACCACGAGGGGAAAATAGAAAGTTGGAAGCTACAGGCTGTGATTTGGGTGTGTATAAATAAAGTTGCGAGCAAAGGAAAAGCTGCTAATATAATGGGAGTCCAGAAGGTGGGAGGTTGGCAGGAGCGGGACACCCAAGTCATCAAAGACGGGAAATGAGCTGCAGGAGGACAAATGGAGCCTCTCAAGGATTTCATGAAAGGCTTGTGTCTGATTTGCTCAGGAGGTATCAGTGGGTGTATAATTTGCACATGCAAGTACAAATTTGATTCACTGAATGTGCGGCAAAAAGCAAATATACATTGAGCTTAATATTTACAAATTATTCTTCCTTGTGGATTTCACATGGTAACCGGGACTTTGCTGAATATGAAAGCCCTTCTGGCAGGGTAAAGGGTTTTGGGAGTCATATGTCATCAAATGTTATATCTGCAGCTACATCCTTAAAACACAAGCAACACTGCAACAAATGAAAGACTGTTGTCAGATAGATTACTAATTAATATAGTAAAGAACTATTTGTTTAAACCTGGTGTGTTAAGCGTTTTCTAATGAAGTCATCTGTGGTAGAAAAGTAAACTAAGAAAAAAAAAATTCACATCTTGAATCTGAAGTGTGTCTTGGGGCACCAAACAGGGAGCAAAGAATCATTGAGTCTGTAATAATCCCTCAGCAAAGAGCAGATTGAGTGGAAATGAGCAGTGTTGTCTCACTGCAGGCCTCCTCGTTGCTGCTGACTCCTCTGTAGTGGTCTGTCTGGGCGGCCCTGCATCACAACTGGAGGGCACGTTCATGCCGTTTCCAAAAATAGAATGCACTGTATATAATTGACAAAACAGCAGGCTTGCAGCTGGTACGAAAGCAACCCTGCCTTGCCCGTTGCCACCCTAGAGGCAAACATATGAAGCCCAAAATGATATCTTTAAAGTTGGGTGTAGGTGCAGCAGCAGCAGGCAACTGGAAAAGCAGTTTAAAGAAGCATCTCCTCATCTTTGTATTCAACACCTTAATTGTGATCTGAAATTTGTTGGCAGACGTTTGATTTGACGAGTTCAGCGGAAGCATTTTCAAATTAAAAGAAGATTTTGTGCTAACAGTGTTAAAAGTAACTGATTTATTTATACGTGTTTGACAGTAAGATGAATTCAAAATACATAACAAAAAGCTAATAAAAACACACGAATAGTGATAAAAAATAAATGCATGTTGTGAATAATAATATTTAAAAACTGCTGAAAGATGAAAACATATGGCTGTCAATGCAGGATGAATGTTGACTGTCCTTTTGTAAAGTGGCCTCTCATCATTGTGGCATTCAGACATTAGCCCCCTGTTCACTCTGCTGTTTCTCTCTAACCTAACAAAAGATCATTCAAATTCACTCAGCATAAATACAATAAATAAGAAAAATGATGCAGAGTAGCTGCTTGCTCAGTCACTCAACCTGATTCAGCTCCCAGTCTTTATGATCTACAGATAATCCCACATTTGGTCAGCTTCACACCTCTGACCATACCCCAGGAAGGCTGATATTAAAATTAGGGAAGTACTAATATTTGTTTTTCAGACCCCATGTACCAAACCTCTGTAATAATGTTTCTTCTTATATATATATATATATATATATATATATATATATGACTGTTTTTAATTTTTTTGTAAGTTTTAGGTCACATTTTCACATTTTTGGTCTGAATGTTGGGGTGTGCTTTGTTAAGATGACATTCTTGTAATGCACAAACATGACATACTTTTTCTTTGACTAATTAGGATTATTTTAGAGCTGAGCATCTGAATAAAATCAAATGCCTGCTTCTGGCAGTTAGATGTGAATAAGTCAAATTTGAGATCGTTTTTCATATATCGCTCTTATCTACCAGCTGAACAATTTAATGAAGTTTTGGAATCCGTCTTCTCCAAGGAAGTCAAAAGAGCCCTGAGACGAGCCCAGGTGGACGAGCAGGAGGACGAGCAGGACGACGGCCAGGAGTGGAATGAGTAGATTCCAGCCGGCCGCCAGGATGTTGTACCACTTGGCCTTGTCCGAACACTCCTGAGCCAGCTGCAGGTTGCCCTGAGTCTTCTGGTCCCTGGCCTGCACAGATGCATGTGCACAAATTCACATTAAGACATCCAGTGAAGTCAATTTTAACCAATAATGGAAATATGAAGAATCTCTTCAGTGTTGTAGTTCTTGTTGAGACCTGAAGAATTTAAAGCTTTGCCTGCACTACATATAGAAGAAAATCTGAGTTCACTGTAAATAAAGGAGGAGGCAAAAAAAAAAAAAAATCTGAATCATTTATTTATTTAGAGACAGCTTAATGCAGCTTGTTACACAGCTCCAGCTCAGTGCTGACCCAGGGCAGAGTGAATATGCTGAATTGCTTCTAAACGTATCTATTTATTGTGGAAAGGACTGGGCCAAGGCCTTCCATACAACTCTCTAATTTCCCATGAGTACTTGCCTATTAGAAAGATACCAATTACGCCATTTTTAACTCCCCAGACAAGCAGCCACTCACTGTCTTTAATCTGAGTGTTGCGCCAACAGTAGCCCTGTGATTCAAAGCTGCACCCTGTGCATGCAGGGGGAAAAAAGGCTTAAATAAAGAGCGTACACACCCTTTTGTGGTGAGTTTTTCAGGAACCTTTATTGTCAGGTAGTCATACTTTTTTTTCTTTTTGTTTTGCAAATGTCATTTTCAGGGACCTCTTCACTTTTTTTTTTTTTTTTTACTGTGTTCAGTTTTTGTTATGGTTTTTTATTTCCCTGCAGCCCCATTCCTGTGGTAAAGGGCACACCAACTGTGATCCTTTCGACCAGAGACAATAATAGGTCTTTACAATGTTCAAAATGTGTTGCCTTGTTCCGTTTGCCATACAAATTCAAAGAATTTCCTATCAGAGCATTTATGCAGTCAAATAAGTAGAAATTGTTGTTTTTTTACAGGATCACTCACACAAGGCTGCTATGAAGAAGATACTTTGTTTTTTTTGTTTGTTTTTTTTTGGCCAAAAAAATAAATAAAATACAGAAAAGTATTTGCTGGGTCCTGCTTTTTCTTTTAGAAATCATAATGTAGGTGCTGCCATTCATTTGTGCCTGATTTCCCAATCTAGGTTTTAGCCATTGTTTTATAGGTATCTCTGCCAACTTGGCACAACTTTTGCCCATTGCTGCCAACTTGCATTTAAGAAGGCTGAGGTAATTATAGCACTGTTATTGTTAAGTAGTGAGTTGCTCAAGACTGACAATAAAATCTAATGTCACACTGCATAGAAATTGTTCGAGTATACCCAAGTGTTACTGCCTTTGGTGTATTTAAAATGGTTTAATTAACAGTTTAATTAATGGTTGTATTAACACATCTTAGTAGCACTGGTTTATTAATATGCTTTATGAAAAAAATATTTTGGGGTTCTGGATTCTTTAAATTAGAAGCACATCAGTAGTGTAGACCCATCCTTTTGAGGCCTCAGTAAATTTTCTGAATGTTGCACGCACCGTGAAAACACACAAAAATTTTTAAGAAGAAAGAAAGAAGACGAGCATAGGCTCTCACCTTGATGGAGTAGATGAGTGCCATGAAACCCAGGCAGCAGAAGTTAACATACAAGGTGTTGCACAGCGACCAGATTAGATAGTCCCGGGGAGGATTCTTGCCAATGTTCCCCATGTTCACTACGGTGGATCCAGCGGGCTTGCGGGCAGATTTGCAGTTGGTGAGGGGGGTGCAGTCGGATGGGAAGTTGTACGAATGGTTGTCCATTGTTAGTGTTCACAGAGGAGATTCCTGGCTGTAAATGGATCAACAACTTTGTGAACTAGTTAGTCTTCCAGAAGCTTGGCCCTGGCTTGAGAGTAATGCCACCCCCCAAAGTGAGAGGCTTAAAAAGGTCCAAGAAGAGGGAGGTGGCAGGGAGAGGATGCATGGGCAGGGTCCTTTAATACACAGCAGGTCTGTCATTATGTGGTCAAGCCTGTGAGACTGAAATAGAGATAGAGAGAAGAAGATGAAGACAGGGAAAGAGTTGTGTGAGAGAAGGACCAAATAATCTGCAGCTAAGAAAAGCATCTATCCAAACTATGCCTAATCTCAGTTTTCCTAGAGATTTATAGGTGGTGCAGGTTGATTTGGGTGGATGTGAAGGCCATTTGAATGATGTTCAAGAGCCTTGACGGCACTGTGGAGGAGGTTATCTGTAGAGCCATCTGCCAGAGGCCTTGAGACAGAAGTCTGTTGTGTATCTTGTTGGGAACTGAGTGGGTTAACACAACCCATAGGAAATATTCCTGAAATATAAAACAACTGCATTAGATCCCCATGTCCACAGTCACCACTTCTCAAATAAAATTTATGCAACATTAACCAACATGAATATTATTTTAAAGTTGAAGCTAAACAAATAGTTGTTTATTCATTTCACCAGTTAGAAACGTGCAAATGTGCAAAAACACATAACATCTAAAATCACCACCAAATTCATTGTAATTGTTTATTAGAACCAGTCACAACTGCACACATTAGAGATGACCAGATGTGAACACATTTAAAATGGAATTAAATCTTAACAGACTACACCTATGTTTAAAAAATAAATAAATAAAATTAAGGTCTCAAAGCCCAGTTTGCCCCCACCTCCCAAAGGGGAAGAAGCCCCACAGGGGCATCTTTAGGAGACACTGTGATCTAAACAAAGCTGGTAATTATACATAGCAATCAATTTATTTCAAATTTTTGATGTAAAATATGCAGGCCACTTAAAATCCAAATGATGTTCAGTTTTTTGGCCTGGGAGGAATCCGGACTGGAAAATTTATTTTAGAAAAAATTAGCTTTGAATTACTGAAAGACAAATCTTGTTAGGGGGAGAAATGTATGCAAGTGTAATCAAATTAATAAAACTGTGAGTACACTACCCACCATTGACGCAGTGAAGGCTGACTTTGGCAAGAAGTAGAGACAAAGCTGCTCCACCACTGCATTATTTAAACTCATTGTTGACATAATGATCCAGCAATTAAAGCACTCCTGCTTCTCAGTCACGTCAGTTTGAGCACCTTTGGAGTGACATCTGAGATCTTATAACCACCACTATTATGAGATCAAAGGTGTGGCTGAATGCAAACCAAACAGAAGTCAAACAGCTGAACTCATTTGAAGTTTATGTTGTGCCTCTTTGCGGTTGAAGACGGTCAAATGTTGAAATATGGAGCAACAGTGCCCTCTGCTGGATAAATTATTCGATGACACCAAATGCGGGAGCACAAACTAAGTGCTCGCTCCGTGCAATTGTGCCGATGTAACGGGAAGCACATTATCGGTTTTGTTTCTTCTGTCTTGTGCTTTATTTTTGTCATCGTCCACTGATTAACCTGCAGAGGTAGTGTGATCGGTAGGCTTAGAGTAGGTAGGGTTAGACTGTACGTTATTTAGTATTTCGTCTCGTAATATGGTTTAAAATGCTTTATCGCCGTCACTCCTGCTATAGAGATGACTGCTTTTATTTATAATGGAAAAGATTGTCCACCTTTGCTGTTGTTCAGGATGAAGACGTTCACGGTTGACGGTCGTGGTGTTGCAATAAATAGTGTTTTTCTGTAAAGAATCGCACAGAGCAGAGTGGCGCAGCGGAAGCGTGCTGGGCCCATAACCCAGAGGTCGATGGATCGAAACCATCCTCTGCTATGCGTTTTCATCTCTTTACAAACACGTTCGGTTTTGCTTGTTGGGTAAGCAACACATTGTTACGTGTCTTATAATTACACTGATCACATTATTGTGAGTTCAACTTGGTGTACTGACACTATCTGTTGGACTAGTTACCGTTTAACATCCACAATACCATTACTTATAGTAAAAGATCATAAGGATATGTAAAGTGGGTATAATTGAGAAAAATGTATTTGTACTTGGTCAAAATAAAAAATTATCACTCTCTTTATTGTGTAATTATTTTCAAAAAGGTTTTATTAGCCCATCTATTAATTAAAATTACTGTCTTCAGATAATTAAAAATAAATAATTACATGCGGCCTCACGAAGTCAAACCAATTAATTAAATCTGAATTAAAATCAAGTTGTTTTCATTTTAATAAAGGGATGAAAGAAAAGAGCCCTACACACTGCTGTATCTCTTTATTGTTGCATATGCCTTTAAAACCCCACACTTGTGCCCTGTTGTTTTATTGTGTAATTGTTATGTTGAAACATGTCCACACTAATAATACCGTGTGAATATTATATTTAAAGAGAGATGAAGATGTGAAACATTGTTTTTTAGCAGTTATATTTGTTATCACATAGTACATGTTTAAAAAAAACGGGGAAAAACTGTGACATTTAAAATCAAAAACATATACGTTTCTGTGTAATTCACTGATAAGTTTAACGTCACATTTTCTTCCGGCTGCAGAAAGTGAGGTAATTTATTGTTATTTTAAAAAGGTATGCAATAATTCCTTTAATGAAAAGTTGAGATAAACATGACATGGGGAAAAATTCCCTCAAATGAGACTTGCAAGGAACAGCTGATCCTTCTATAACTGACAAATGATGTAAGCATTCAGGAAGCATTCTGGAGTAACTCTCCAGATGCCATTTTCTGACAGCATGGTGCAGCCTGTATCTTGGATGGATTTGTCTGGCTGACCTTCTCCCCACTTGGTAAAGGTCAGACGTTGGTTTTTCATATCAACCTCAAAATTCCCCTCTGCCTTTTTATTGCTGACCCCGATCCAAGCTGCTTTGTAAACATCCCCAAACACTTGAGTCACTGCGTTGTTCTCGTCTTCATCCTGGGGCAAAGCCAACTCTGAAGTGTTGTTGGGAGCAGAATTCAACAGCTCTGGAGAAGGAGCCTCTCTCCTTGTTGGACACAAAGTATTTCTGACCAACTCTTCGGACAAAGTGATAATTAACGGCTAAAGAACAGGAAAAATATCATAAAAGAAACTATTACTCATTAAATCATATTTACAATCAATCTAACCTTGCAGAAACATGAACAAGCACAACAGTAAGATTAGCATTAAAGAAAATTTCTGCAGGACTCAATCATGTTTGAAAATTAGACTTTTAGTTCTATTATTCCAACATGTATGCATTCATGTGCATCTGATGAAAGCATTGCTCTGTTACTTTGTTCAGTATGAATTTGAATTAAAAACCAAAACTGTGATCATGATACTTACACAGCTCTAGCTTGGCAAATCTGTCCTTCAAAGCTCTGAGGTCTGGGCACCTGGAATCATCAGCAGCAGCTGGATCAAACAGATCAAGGAGGTAAACTTTATACAGTGGTCACACATACAGATGTGTAATCCCCACAAAGGAAGAGTTTAAATGTTCTTAGTTTTCTGCCTCACTTTTGCTTTTACCTTTTTTTCTGTCACCAAGCACTGAAAGATTTTTCTCAACATCAGTGAGTAAAAACCACAACTGTCTCAATAATGTAAACCTTTACCACATACATTTATTCAAGCTATAGAATGAACTGATATTCACTCCGTTAATCTTATTGAATGGGGTCTTCAAACTGTTCAGTTTGGGCGATTTTTGTACAGTTATAAGAGAAACGTGGAAACAGGCGTGGTGAAATCCCCATGTGAAATCTGCAATGGACACTTATCACTAACCAGTCAGAAGATGACATGAGAAAATACAAAATACAGGCAAGTGTACATATTATATACACATAGAGGAGAGACACATACCCAGTTATAATCTTATGCCTGCATAATACTTTGACCATAGACATGCCCCCACCCCCACTGTATTTAAAATATATAAAAATATATTAGTTGAGATGTGCATGATGTTTCAAAGTGATTTATTCATTCCTAGCACCCTTGCCATTACACCATTAACAAGAAACTGACCAGCATTCATACATGAAGCTAACACATTCAGATGTCTTCGGATTAACAGAAAGGCCTGCATGTTTGAAAGGGGGATTTATTGGTTTTACCTTCAGAGCCTGTTCCAGTTCCAGCACATCCTGATATCCCAGAAAGTACTGTGACCCCCGAAGGACAGGAAAACAGACAACGGAGCAACAGGCCAGCTAAAAGTACTGTACATCGGCTTCCAGTAAAACTTAACTAAACCAACCAAACCATTCAGGCAAAATGAAAAAAAACACTTTGTGAGACTAGAACAGCAACAATGAGAATGACTCTACTGTTCTGTTTATGCTGTGGTTCTACAATTAGGCTTCCTTAGTGACCTGACAGACTATGAATAAAGCAGAGAAAGGTGTAGTCCTAATCTTTTGCCTGCCCAATAGTGTGACTGTACTTATTCACAGATTTCAAGGGACAACAGGTAATGGCTCCCCCTGATATTTAGAAATCCTCATAGCTGAGATTTACATGATCTAAGACAATCACCACAAAAAGGGTATTTATTAGTATTACCGTCAAAGCATATTCCATCACGTCCAGGCCTTCCAGGTATCCCAGGAACTCCTTGAACCCCCAAAGAACAGGAAAACAGACACTTAGCCAGCTAAAGGCTATTGTGGCTTTGAAGTTTAATTTAATTTAATTAAAACCTTTATTTAACCAGGCAGACAGATTAAGAACATGTTCTTATTTACAACTGTGGCCTGGGAAAGGGAAAGCCTTTCGGGAGAAAAAAATGCAAGTTCCAATACATATAAGAAAACATGCACGCATGCACACACACACACAAAAAATGAATAGTGTTAAAAAGAAAACACACACAAGGTTACAGAGAAATATAAGACAAAT
Source organism: Pterophyllum scalare (assembly GCA_024447675.2). NCBI lineage: Eukaryota > Metazoa > Chordata > Actinopteri > Cichliformes > Cichlidae > Pterophyllum > Pterophyllum scalare. Next base: position 87,659 of record JAMQGT020002065.1, read on the forward strand.
GTGATCGTAAAAGTAATCAAGCACATTTGCATATCCAAACAAACTTTGGTTAGAATTTTTTTCTTTAAAATAGTACTGGTGTGAAGTATTATCTTACCATATAATCCACGTGCCCCAGGTGGCCCAATTACCCCAGGTGCCCCAGGTGGCCCAGGTAACCCAGGTAACCCATGTAATCCTCCGATCTCCTTTTTGACCAGGAGGACCTGGAAGCTTACTGAAGCTGACAGGGTCCATCAGGCAGAGGACGCAGAACAAGAGAAGCAGTCTCATCTTCCTAGTTCAGAACTCAAGTTTTGGTTGGCTATGGTATATAGTTTCCCATATACAGGCCACAGCAGAAAAAATGTTTATTATTATGTACATTACGTATGTACATTTTAAGTGTATACATAAAAATCTACTCAAAAGAAGGAATGTTAAATATTGTAATTGTCATGGTCCCCGGAGCTCTCCCTGGCTGGCCACCAGTTTGTTTTTGTTTTTCTTTTGCTTATCCTGCTCCCCATCCCATTCTGTGTTGGTGTTTGTGGGCGTGTCTTGGTTACATGTGGCTGTGGAAGATGTCTGCCCTGTAGCTGGTGCTTCACCTATTGGAGTTCACCTGACTCGCACACCTGCCACAGGTGAAGGCTTGTCAGGGGTAGCCTAGTTATGATGAGAGAAGCTCCTCAGCCGCCGCCAGATTGTTGTAGCTGCAAGGTGCAGTACTCTAGCCCAGTGATTTTGAATTCAGGTCAGATTCCCTGCTCTAACCTTTATTTCTGTGCAGACCCAGTCTATTCCAGGGGACATTCAAGCTGGAAACTTCTAGTGTGTGCCCACAGGTTCTTTGAACCGATACGGAGGAGACCTTGGAGGGGAACTTTGTTTTGCTTTCTCCTGTTTTGAATCTGCCCCCCACACAATAAAGTGCTTGCTTTCCCTGGATTCTGTGTCCCGCAAGTGAGTCCTTCCTCCATCCAGTACTTGACAGTAATTGTAGAGATTCTCTAGGCACACGTTGATAAATGTTACCTAAACACATTTTCTACAAAAATTACTTCCTGATTGTGATTTTTCTGGATAGCATTTTGTGTTATCTTTGTTGCATTTTACAGCACTAAACAGACATGGAGTTTTAAAGTAATTTTAAAACTCTTGGTAGAACAAAATTTAGTACAATATGGTGATAAGCAGGAGAGAACTCACCCCACAGAGGAGATGTGATCAGCTGAACGTACTTCTGCTTCGCTGCTTCCACAGAAAAATAGCTGAGATGAGCTGAAACTAAGGAGGGAGGGATTCAGTACAAAGTAGCAGCTGCTTATGATTATGGACCGTCATTAGGGATTGTCCATGATCCCCCTTTTCAAACCAAGAAATGCTACAATGTTGTGTTGCTGTAAAGAGTATATTGAACTGAACATGAGAAAACTGATTTTGCGAAGAATAAGAAGAACTTTATTTATCCCACAGAAAAATTCATATGTCTGTCATCTGCCATTTGTATGAGAATTGACTGAAGTGAAAAGTGAATACAAAAATGTGAATATTTGACTTCATGTGGCAGGACCAGTTTTCTGCACTGAAATACCACTCCTTGTCTAAAACTGAAAAATAAATAAATGTATTTTACATCTTGAGCACTCTCTTTGTACTGACAGATTTAGTTCAACATTTAACAGAATTGAATCAGTTAAAGCTGAATCGACTGGAACGTCTCTTTAAAGAAGAATTAACAAAAGTGAAACATTCAAAATACTACACAGGGAGGCATGGACTTCAGTTGCAGATGTGGGTGCAATGTAAATCTTTCAGTGTGCTCACTTCACAAACTCAAATGTCTTTGTACTCTCTTGTCTCATAAACACGTTGGACATTCATTAGAAATGCATTTATGATTGATGCCAGTGTCTGTAAATATGTTCATGTCCAGAGAGAACAATGCACATTTGATACATAGAAACAGATAGAAACTGTTTCTCAGGGACAATCAATCAGTGACTCTTTAGGCTTTATACTGGTTGATATCAGGCTATTTTGTACAGATTATAGCCAATATTGCACAACAAACATTATGCAAAGTGTGACATGAAATCATCAGTGGTTACCACTTTTAGTGGTTATCATATCTTATTGAAACAACATTAAGCCATATTTATTTGGTCAGAAATATACAACTGGATAACCTAAAACACCTGGAGCTTCAGGAATGCCAGGTGGCTCATATGTACCAGGTGCCTGAAATAACCCGGTCCTTTACTGTTTTGTCACACAGTGTAAAGCAAAAGTATTTTTGTATAACATACCCTCTACAGTGTACCTCACAGATAAATCTGGTCCTCACCCCTGTTCAGAAATACATTTTAAATGGAGATCATTATTCTGAATTTCAGGAGGTGGACCATACCCAAAGACCTTCTCCAAACTTAAGCCTCTGGCTAGCTTGTTAGTTCATTTTCAATCATCTATCATTCCCATTTGGGTTTGGAGTCCTTGCTGGTGAACTGTATTTCTGAGCCTCTGACAATAATCATTAAGACATCACTTTAAACAGGAGTATTTCCTGTATTTAAAACAACAAACTTGTATCACTACTCATACTGAATAATTATAGACCAATATCAAATGTCTGTTTTGTTAGTAAAGTATTACAAAAAGTTGCATCCAAACTAATATTGTCTTAAAGGAATATAGTATTCTTTATAGGTTCCAGTCTGGTTATAGAGTAAATCATATAAAAGAGAAATCAAGATCGTGAGTGACCCCTGATCTTATGATGCCACTAAGGTTGCTGTCCTCATTTTACTTAGGCGTGGCCTTTTATACAATATTTCACAGGAAATTCTTCCTGAAGTGTGGAGATGTCAGTGGAAGCTCTTTGAACCTCCACCTGTGAAACTGGGCTACACAAATAAAATTAAACTAAACTTTGAGGCTGTCATAAATATTAGTGAAGTAAATACACACCTCACAGGAAGTCAAAAAAGAGTTTTGTTAAAATTGTGTTATGAGAGAAACTGTAGTTTGATGTAATGGCAAACATTCCTGTGTTCTTTGTCTCTCGAGACTTAGTTTAAAGTCTCAAAGGGGGGAAATATGTAGTGTCTGTACTGCTATGTTAAACTCTATATATCTATGTATGGTTTCTTCTTAAAGGCCTGTGTTGATTTTGTGCAAAAGGGTAGCCTGAATTTAACATAAACGTTGGACATCAGCACAAAGGAATGCACCAAGGGCCCCCTTGTAGGCTCTCTTGCTTTCCATATAGGGAATTGCACCGTGTGTCCAGCTATAGTATATGCATGTGGGGGCTTTCCCAACACTATATAACCTTTGTGATCCCGTTCCTGAACTGAGTTAGGGCGATTGGGAATCCCTCTCCCAGACGGCTATGAAAGCGTCTGTTTTGACACTGTCTGTTTTGACACTGTCTGTTTTGACACTGTCTGTTTTTGCAATAAACCCTGTATATGCATCAAGACTTTGTCAGTGAGGTTTTTCTTCTCCAAGAACACACCCATCAAAGATACGGCAAATTCTGGCATTCATGAACTGAGACAACTGCAGCGGTTCCTGAAGTTTCGTTGGTCCAGCTGTGTGCTCAGAAACCGGCCGGAAAGGAGAGAGAGTGAGAGACCAAGGGGGGAGAGCTGAGTTAATACAACCCAGATGTGGCTGGCGACTGATTAAGGAGAGTAGTCCTGCGAACTGACTTCAGCAAAGGCCAGTGTTTGTTTCTTCTTGTCATTCAAACTCCTCTGATAAAACACCACTTTCTAAAAATCTTTAAACACACTTATTTTGCCTTTATTTATAAACTATGTAGGTATGCACTTTGGGTTGGTGTTTTATACAATATATTTGCTTTCATTCTCTGAGCAGACTTGGTAACAGATTGACTATACACTTAGTGAGATATACACATGGAGTTGCATTTTGTTGCAGTTATTAAATGTGCATTGGCCTTGAGCTTGATTTATTTTGAGTTGTGTTGGAGTATTTTTGGTGCGCAATATAATATTTGCTGCTTGGTTTGACAAATTTATACTGCATTCTGACGAATTTGTTTGACAAAACGACCCAGTGTTAAGTGAGATTTTCGCAACAGCAGCCTTGCTGTTTCTTCTGGTGTTGGCAAACTCATCTTAACTAATTGTGCTACAATTGGCAATCCATTATTAGTTTAAACAAAGTATATAACGTTAACTGAATAAGCAATAAACAAATGGATTAGTTAACTAGAAAAAAAAATACTACCCGTAAGCCAAAGAGTCAAGAAAACTTTTGATTTCAAGTTTAACTAGGGGAATAAATATAGCTGTTAAAATGTCTAGAAATACATTAAAGCTACGCAAACAATCACTTCATATCGAAGTGGTTCAGCAAAGCAATTCTTTGATTAAACCACTTATCATAAAAAATGTCAAACAAATGGCATAAGCGATGGCCAGATTTGGAAAAACCTTGGCCAAAGGTAGGAACTCTTAACCCAGAAGTGATCAAAACCATGCAGGTACTTGTGTCCATCTACAAGGTAAATCAAAAAAGGGAAAAGCAGGACAACGACGAAAAGAGAAGAGACAAGTGGAACTTGGCATCTTACAGCTGTTTGATATTGAAGGACAGAAGTTGATACAAGCTACAAAAGAAGAGAGAGAAAAAAGTTTGAAGGGAATTGAGAAAAATACAAAACAAACGGAGACATTGATGGCAAAAATTAATTTACCATTTTCACACCTGACTCCAGTACAAAGCCCACCTCCATATGAACAGAAAGTGGAGTTTGGAGATGCTTACCCACAATTACCAGTACTCAATCAAGATGACAACTACCACATCAAAGATGATAAAGATCGGATAATTGAAGTGGGACAAGCTGAGGCAACTATAAGATTGACTCCAAGTTCTAAAAGTAAAAAGAAGACATCAACCTTGAAGATTAGGAACCAAAGGATGGAAGAAGAAGATGATGAGGGAAGCAATCTGGAAAGAACTGTGGGCGGATATGATCCTCAGATCAGGAGGATACTAATGAAAGCAGAAAAGAAAGGAGGAAAGATGAAGAAGAAAGAAGACTCAGAAGATGATACTTCTGAGGAGAGGTGTGGATGGAGATAGTGATGGGAATGGGAAAGCAAAGGTTCTTTTTTAAGAAGATTCCTT